>JASUDE010000076.1:22260-142923 GCA_034509685.1 Colletotrichum cereale | reverse complement strand
CTCTGCTTCTTCTTCATTTTCCGGGAAGGAGGGGGGGGGGATGACGCAAGGTGTGTCGGTGCAATGGGGAGTGGGAAACGAGGGGCAAATGAAAGGCAGAGGGCGGGGGAAGGGAGAGCACCAAACAGCAAAGAAGGGGACTTACAATGCAGTAGGCGACCGGGCGGGGGAGACTCCGCGTGCGCTAAGCCTCGATATCATCCGGGATAAACGAGCGAGGTATCGATGAACTAAAGAGAAAAAGAAGGTAAGGAAGAAGAGAGTGGGCGACCAAACGGGCAGACAAGAAGCGTCCAGGTAGAACAGAAGAAGTCCGGCTAGTTGAGGAGGGTTGGTTGGTTGGTTAGGCAATCTTGGGTTTCGGTGAACTGTAGCTGAAGCTTTCCTCGTACTTTGAGATTTTATCTTTTCATTTTAGTGTTTTGTTTTTACCCTTTGGGTAGAGGAAAACGGGCGTCAGGGTCTTCGGGGTCTTTCGGGGTAAGGTCAAGGTCACACACAAACGCACACTCACAACAGGATGCGTGCCCGTAAGGTAAGAAAGGCTCTACCCGCGGGGGAGGAAGGTGCTGCTGCGGCTGGTATGTGGAATGGGTGGAATAGGTGGGAATCGGTGGGACCGGGACGAGAGTTGCGATTTGCGACTTGATGTGAGAGAGGAAACCGCGACTGGACCTAAGCGTGTAGAAGGAGGGGCAATCAAGCCGCTCAGTTGCTGGGCCGGTTGACACTTCACTACTTCTTCTCCACTGTCGGCGTCATTCCTCCACCTTTGCTTCTCCATCAAACTTCTCTCCCCTCCTCTTGCTGCCATGCCTTCCGCCATCTCACTGTGTGTTGTTGCAGTCTTTCCCAGTCACTGATACGTCCATCCTATCTATGCCCACCCTGTCACGATGCCAGCAAATGACTCGGTGCACTGCCGGACGAGAAGAACAGAAAAAGACACTGACTGGAACTGCACAAGAGAGGAGCCGACGATACCCTCAACCTTTCATCCAAAGAGATTGAGGTTGCACCCGTCATCAACTTCCAACCCTGCCGACCGAGCCACCCACCCACACGCACCCCACGCAGATAGGCTCCTACTGCACCTACCTAGTGCAGGTCCACCGTCCAACCCAGTAGCGGCGCCTTGCTGGCACGACAAGGAAATTCATCCAGCCTGCCTGTTGTCCAACGACCCTGGAACGGAACACAAGACCCTGGCCCCGCACCACATATCGTCTTGCCGATCATGAGATGACGACCTCCCCATCATCTGTATCTTCACACCCTCCCGCCGCAGCCCTTGTCAGAGCCTCATCCCCATGGTCACGATGCTGTCCACCTACATACTCAGTAGTACGCAGTAGGTACTTACCGGTAGTGTACAATACCTAGGTAGGTAGGTAGGGCGTCGCATCCCGCCATTAGCAAGCCGCAGCATGACCGCCAGCGCTCCGAGAGTCGGCCGCGTTGCCGTTGGTTACCTGCCCTCCAGTACAGCATCAACGCAGCCGTTCGGCCGAGTCCGCACCTTCTTCTCCTCCTCTCATCTCGTCGTCGCCCGTCTTCTGCGTCATCCACATGCTTGAAGTGCTCGTCTGCAAAACCCCGCCGTTGCAACCCGACCGAGCGCCTGCAACGCAGCAGTCTCGCCGCCGTCGTTGGCTTCATCTTGGGGGCCCTGTTCTGGCCATGTCTGATGTTCCCATTTGTTCCTCGTATGGTCCATGGTCCATGCGTTTTGAGAGCTGGCTGGCTACTTGCCTGATACTTGCGAGGCGCTCGCTAGCGTGTGCTTGTGGGTGTGCATAGGGTAAGGCTGTATGGTATTTGTTGTTATTCCCGCCTCGCTTTTATTTTCCCACGGAAACAGCAAGGAAAAAAAGGCTAACTCCTCGCGATATTACTTGGGTGTGGAGCCAAGTGACGGGGGCTGGTCGGTAACTTATTGGGGATACATCCGGTCTGCAGGGGGTTGCCAAATTCTTCGATGTCTGGCGCGCGGAGCCTGAACATGCTGGCAAATATTCAAGGTTTTCCTTCTTTTCTTCTTACTCCCCTCTGTATCTTTTCCCCTCTCCTTTTCCTTCTTCTCCTCCTTGATCTATGTCCTACCTAGTATGAAGGCCAACCCGTGAGCGATCGTCCTACCGATGATGTGGGCGACTGCTCACGTTCGTCGATGGGCTCCTGCCTAGCAGCGCTGCCCAGAGCAGACAAAAGAGATGTTGGCGCCTTCTCCCATCGATGGTCAACAGTGTCCGATGGTGGCAGCAGCCGTTACAATCCGATGTTGGGTCCATCTTGATGTTTGCCATCTGATCAGTGCGAAGCCACCCTTGGGCAACTCTGCGAGTCACAGAGACGCAATCACCCGGCAGCCAAAGGGGAAAACAAGACTGCCCCTCCCGGAAAAGGGACACACTTCCGCTTCGCGAATGGACACAACTCTACGGATACGCTACTGCGGTACGGGGAGATGCGCCCTCTCAGTGCCCCCTCCACTCTGCGGGGTAAAAGCTTCCTTCCCTGTGGGGGAACTTCGACAGGGGGCCCATCGAGGTCTTGTAACTTGTCAGACGTCGCGAACAAGCGATCGGGCAAACAAAAAGGAGCATCCAGTCTTCTTACGCCGTGTCTTTGCGTCGTTTTCGGCAACTTTCCCAAGTCATTAAAGACACGCAATCCTGTTCAATAACAAATGCGCATCTGATCCGGCGAACTCTCCTCCCAGGCAGACTAGATTCATCCCCCCGGCCGCCATCTCACTCCCCCAACCTCCCGCCGTCCAATCATAACCTCTCCGAATATCAGCACGTTCCCCCAGATGCGCCCTCCACAATCCCCACGAGCCGAGGCTCGCGGCACAACTTCCAGACACGGCTGGCCGCCGCGCTATCCCCCAGACCGATGTCAACCGATCGGTTGACCATAGCGTAGCCGCCAGCTCAGACACACTTGTGCCCTCCTGAGTTCTCGACTCCCGAACTTCAGCACCTTCTCCCCCTCCTCTTGCCCACGGCGACGCCTTCAGTTTTCCTCGAACGACTAAAGCTCACAGTCCGAACATCCCCAAGACGCTCAAAGACCAGTCTCCGTCTCTCTCACCCCTGTCCAGACCGAGCAAAGAGATACCAACAAATCGCCCGCCGCCATGGCCGCAAAGACCTTCACCCGCGACGAGGTCGCTAAGAACAACACCGAGGACTCCCTCTGGTGCATCATCGACTCCAAGGTCTACGACCTCACCGATTTCGTCGACGGCCATCCAGGCGGCGAAGCCGTCCTCCGCCAGGTCGCCGGCCGCGACGCCACCGCAGACTTCTACAACCTCCACCGCCACGAGGTTCTGACAAAGTACGACAAGACCCTTGTCATTGGCACCGTCGCTGGCGAGACGCCCCAGGTCGTCGTTGCCGGACCGGGCGAGCTGTCTGCCGTCCCCTACGCCGAGCCCACCTGGCTCACCCCGCAGTTCAAGTCCCCCTACTTCAACGACTCCCACCGCTCGCTGCAGCGCGCCATCCGCGACTTCACCGACCGCGAGATCACCCCTGTCGCCCTCGAGTGCGAGGAGAAGGGCGAGCTCATTCCCCAGGAGCTCGTTGACAAGATGTCTCGCGCCGGCGTGCTGCACATGCGTCTCGGCCCGGGCAAGCACCTGCACGGCGTCGACCTGCTCAACGGCGCCGTCAAGGGCGAGGAGTTTGACTACTTCCACGACATGATCCTCAGCCAGGAGATGGCGCGCACCAACTGCCGCGGCTTCCAAGACGGCATGTTGGCCGGCATGACCATTGGTCTGCCCGTCGTCCTCAACTTTGCCAACTCCGAATCACTGAAGAAGCGCATCGCGGACGAGGTGTTCAGTGGCCGCAAGAAGATTTGCCTGGCCATCACCGAGGCCTTTGCCGGCAGCGACGTTGCGGGCTTGAGAACTACCGCCACCAAGACACCCGACGGCAAGCACTACGTGGGTCCTCCACATCCCATCCCAATTCCCATTCCCATCTCCACAACCACTATCGTTAACAACCATCACCACACCATCTATTCTTCATCAATTATACTGATATAATAACCAAATAGATCGTCAACGGGACCAAGAAGTGGATTACCAATGGAGTCATGTGTGACTATTTTGTCACCGGAGTTAAGACGGACAAAGGCCTTAGTGTCCTCCTGATCGAGCGCGGCGAAGGTGTCGAGACCAAGGCTATCAAGACATCCTACTCGCCCGCCGCCGGCACAACCTACATCACCTATGACAACGTCAAGGTCCCCGTCGAGAACCTCTTGGGCCAGGAGAACAAGGGCATTCACGTCATCCTAAGCAATTTCAACCACGAGCGGTGGACCATGGCTTGTAAGTCTCTTCTTGTTTCCTACCTTAAATAAACGACAAACTTCCCGTTGGAGGTAGAGCCGCATTGGGAGCGGATGGCTGACCGTGATGAACCAGGCGCTACAATCCGCCAGTGCCGGACCATTGTCGAGGAGTGCCTCCTCTGGGCGAACCAACGCCTCGTCTTCGGCAAGAAGCTTATCGACCAGCCCGTCATCCGCCTCAAGTAAGACTCTCCCCGCATCCCTTCACCTCTCTTGAGCAAACGACAACAAGCTAATACCTACCGTGCCCGACAGGCTTGCCAAGATGATCGCACTCACCGAGGCCCACCAGTCCTGGCTCGAGACCATCACCTACCAGATGAACCAGATGCCTTACAAGGAGCAGGCCAAGCACCTCGGCGGGCCCATTGGCCTCCTCAAAATGAGCGCCACACGTGCCGCCCACGAGATTGCCGACGAGGCCGTCCAGATTTGGGGCGGCCGCGGCCTCACCCGGACCGGCATGGGCCGCGTCATTGAGATGTTCAACCGCACCTACAAGTTTGATGCCATCCTCGGCGGCGCCGAGGAGGTCCTCGGCGACCTGGGCGTCCGGCAGGCCATGAAGTTCATGCCCAAGGCGAGGTTGTAAAAGAGCCCCGTCATCACCAACATGGTTGGCACACATATACACACGCATATCTTGACCCGAGACTATGGGACCATATGGGGGTTACATGGGGCAGACACTGGGCTGTATTGTAGAAGCTATTCTTGTTTTTCCCCCGTGTTTTTGGCTTTCATGTAACTTGAATCAAAAGACTGAACGAGCTCTTTCACCCCCTTTCTTTGAGTTTGTGGTCAGGCATCCCTGTTCATGGGCTCCTCCAGAGTTCCGTGAAAACGTGCAGGTTTAAACGCTCACGGGATGGAGATAACAAGACAACTGTGGTGGATGAGGGGGGGTGGGGGGGCTTCGCTCCAACCGCCGTTGCCTTTTTTCCCCTCCTTCTTCTCTACCCCCCATCTCTGGGCAAGCAGAGCCGACAGGTCATCTCTGCTGCGCAGGCCCCAAGGAGCTCGTCGACGCACACCAGAACCTTTGGCTCCGATACAACAAGGGGGAGGGGGAAGGGAAAAGATTTCCAGTGGCAAAGCTGCTTGATTGTCACATTTCAAAGGGATAGATTAGTCAAGGTGTACACCAGCCGTGGTGGCATCAAGGTCTCACGTAGAGCATCATCGGTCCTCACTACTAAACGCCATCACAGCGCACACGTTAGAACCATCGAGTACGACGCAAACTTTTCATTCCCTGCCCTGAACGACAGCCATGACCGCCTAGAGCGGCTCACACTGTCCAGGTCGTGTTGAGAGCCCTTTTCCCAACTGCTCAACGGAACCGACCAATATCTATCAGAGTCGAAAGCTGCCCGGCCCAAGAGGAGGCCCTTCCCACTCTGCTCTTCTCTCTCTCATTCATAAACCGGAGAGAAGTTCAGCGCAAGCTTGTTTCCCCCTAAGCGTTGCTGCCATCGTCATCCAAACGATCCGACCAACCCCGCATTTTGCCGAGGTTGACGACCAAATGCGAAAGGTGTATCTTTGGTGCGTTAAGAAAAAGCCGTGATTCATATGCCGTTGTCCGTGTAAAACTTTTCCGCAGGCCGAGTCCCAGAGTTGTTTGCCGTGAGAACATGAGAGCAAGGAAGAAAGACGAAAAAAAGAAATCGAAGAAAAGGAAATGTGCAAAGCATCCGCAATGCCAAGTTGATCGCATAAGTGAGCCACGATGGGCCTCGAAGCCGTTGAATCGTCCCGAAACCGTTGAATCGTCCCGAAACCGAAACTGCCATTCAGGCAGAACACTCATCGCCGATAGCCATTGCACAATTAGTTGTTAGGGCACTGGGACTGAACGTGACCGGGCTGCTGGCACTTGTAGCAGATCTTCTCGCCTCCGGAAGACTCCTTAGGGCAATCGCGGGAAAAGTGGCCGTTCTCGCCGCAGTTGTAGCACTTGGAGCCGTTGGTGCAGTCGCCTGGGAGCATGTTAGGGAGGGAGCGGCAATTCAGGGATTCGGCCGAGACTCACGGGACATGTGGCCGTAGCCACCGCAAGAGTAGCAGGTCTTCTGGCTGGCACCGCCGTAGCCGCCTTGGCCGCCGCCACCACCGTAGCCGCCGCCGAAGCCGCCCTGGCCACCACCGTAGCCACCGCCGGACTTGGGGCAGTTGCGGGCGATGTGACCGACCTCACCGCACTGTCAACGCATTAACATCCTGACTTAAGACTCGAGTTAGATGGCGGATTAACCAACCTTGTAGCACTCGGAGCTGGAGGGGCCGCCGCCGCCGCCGCCGACGTTGCCTCCCTGGGGGCAGTCACGGCTGATGTGGCCAGCCTGGCCGCAGCGGTAGCAGGACTTGGTGTCTTTGGGGCCCTCGGGGCAGTCACGGCCTTAAACAATGTCAGTAAAGGAAACACGCATAGTTGTCTGATCCGGATGTCGACTTACTCATGTGACCCTCGTCTAAAGCAGACATATGTCAGTCATGTCATTGGCATCGGGACAGGCGCGAAAACTCACTGCCGCAGTTGTAGCTGTGCAATGTCAGTATATGTAAGGTGGATTAATCAGAGATCAGCATCAACATACCACTTGGCGGCGCCACGGTTAGGGCACTCGCGGGCCTAATGATTGTCAGTACGTCGAAGGCCGATATCGGTCATTCTGTCCTGTGGCATACCTGGTGGCCAGCAGCACCGCCTAGAATTCTCTCGTCAGACTCTTGCGCTCATTTCAACATGCTAATATGGTAGGGGATGTGTGTGATTTCAGGTGTCACTGGCACACCGGCTCAGAGTCAGTAAGATGTCGCAGTAGTGACTACGTGCGGGATCTTGACAGATCTGCTCCGCCGGACGAGAAGCTGGCAAGTCCTTTACACAAGTAATACGACTGCCAGACACTCTCCGTCGGAATCCATGCCCCAATCGTCGCGGCCGGCGGGATCTTTCCGAACAGCCACCCACTGCGAGCAATAAAACCAAGGCTGGCTAAATTGAGACGCAGAACGTCCAAAGGGGCAGTCGTCTGCCTGTGAGCGCTGGGACAACCGCCCAGGTCAAACAAGCCGCACAAACTGCCACCAATAACATTCTGAGGTGGGTGGTTTGTTAAGCGGTAAGAACCCGATGGACCAATGACAACTAGATCTCCGGATAAGATCCGATACCATTTGACCCCGATTGCCTGAAGCAGCCCACAGAAATGAAAATACAAATAAAGATAAAATCCAACAAGAGGCCGCGAGCAGCAGCAGGAAAACGGACGGGGGAGGTAGTGGCGCGAGGAGGGAAAATTGCAAGTCCAAGGTAACTCACAGGTGAAGCAGGTGCGGGCCTGGGGAGGAGCGCCAGCGGATCCTTGGAAATCCATTGCGATTGATCTTTGTTGGTTAAAATGTATGGTGGTTCTGATCTGGATAAGACGCGTTAGGAGGCACGAGAAGTGAGCGGGTATGTGATTTGAGAGGTGTCGTGGGAGGAATTGAGCCAAGGTTTCGTGCGGAAGGCGAAAGGGAAAGGTCTAGGAGGCGAAGGGAGGTGGTTTGTGGTTTGTTGCGATGTAATCGAGGTGGGGAGGGGCAAAAGTGGCAGGTGTGCGGCGATGTGGGGAAGTTGGAGATGGAGGTGCGTGTGTGCGCCGCTTTCGTCAGATACAGACACGAGGTGAGTGAGGGGTGGGCGCGCCCGCCCCCCAGTTGTGTGCTGCTGATTCCGAACGAAAGCTGGCGGTGATCGGGAGGCTGGTTGAAAGTGTTCCCTCCGGACGGGGGTTTCTGACATGGCAAGAAGAAGGAGTCAGTACTTACGAATGAAGAGTGATGTCGAGCCGGGAGAAATCTCTGCTCGAAAACACAAAAGGAGGGGGTTTGGTGAGGTTTTGCAAGGTTTGTGATGGCGGTGGTTTGTGTTGTGGGAGAGAAGGGGAGGAGAGCGGCGGTTGCGGCAGGGAGTGGTCAAGGTTAAAAAAGAAAGAGCAGCCAATTCGGATGTCAGACCGCCTTGTGGAGCCAAAGAAAATCTGGTAGACTGGGAGGCGCGGAGCACCAATCAAAGAGGCAAGTCCCTTCCCGTCAGGGAAAAGCAAGTCTCTCTCTCTCTGTCTCTCTCTCTCTCTTTTCGGCTTCTGCCCATCCCCATCTCCCTCTCTCTGCCTTCCCCTAGTGTTTGAGCAAGTACCTACCCAAGGTGCATAGCTTCCTAGCAGGCACACGCACGCACTGGTGCCCATCGTTGACTGTGTAGGCGAACATGAGTTTGCAACGCCACCGAGACTTCAGTTCCGAGCTCTCTTCGATATGCGCCTCCGCTCTACCTGTCTAGCACCGGTAACCCTAAGCAGCCGGTGTTGTTGCCATTTTGGTGATGCTGTCGATACCGTCGTTGCTGAGACGCCGCCCGTCTTGCGGCTCGCTTCCTCCCAAGACGATGGCTATTTCATATCGTCACTTGATCTGATTATGACAGCCTGTCCGCCTGTTCTTCTCCCATGTCCATGGCTGGCCAAGCCTAGTCTGGCTCCCCGCTGCTGCTACACCTGCGTTAGGCCGGCCCCCGTGGCCTGAGGAGCGCCTCCAGCGCCTTACTATATGTACAACAGCCGAAGGTGTGATTTTGTTTCCGCTTCATGCTTCTGCACTGGCACCGTACATCTCGCCTCGTTGCCTCAGTGGGTGCCGCCGGGCCACCCAACGCAGCGTCGGGAGGCTACCCGAGCTTTTATGTATCTAGCAGTATAAGGAATAGGTGGTCGGTGCAGAAAGGTCAGTGAAGTCGAGGTGACGAGACATTGTCTTTCTTGGCTTTCACGCCTCTGAAAAAGAGGATATAGAATCCGTTTCCCGATAAGGGAGGGATGGACACGGACTCAAGGTTTTGGTTGGAAAAAGAAGCTGTCCGGCGTCGCAAAAGACGGGCTGGGCTCATGCTTGACCCGAACTCAAAGGCAGGCGACTTTGCAAATTCAAATCCCCAGTGTGCTGTACTCCAGACCGGGTCGGTCGTTGTTCCCGTTCTTCTCATTTTGGCCTCCCACTTTACTTTGTGTTGCGTTGCGTTGCGTTGCGTTGCTATGGAGCGTCCTGAGGTTTGGTCCCTCGCTCTTCCCTTGCTCTTCCCTTGCCCCTCCTTTTTTTTGCCGGCTCAATTTTTCATTTTTCCCTTGCTATGGGGATTACGATAAATACCCAGCCCATTAGAAAATTCAGCATCCCGAAAACACGCAGGTGGGGTGGGGTACCCCTGTGCAAGAATCTATAAATCGCCGAGAAGGCAGGCAAATGACAGGCCAGACCCGGCCCAGGCACTGTGAATTGTTCGCTATACCACTTCCATGTCGACGAGGGGTCCTAAATCCTGGATTTCGCGCCACTGTGCTCCCGTCCCTTGCATCTCTCCTTGCCCTGAGCGGGCGCCCCTCATCACACGCTCCTCGTCGCCCTCATCCCCGACGCTCCCCAGTTCAAAAGTGGGCTCTGATAAGTCCCCTCTCTCACAAGCCTTGACAGCCAGCAGCCGGCACCATCCCCCCTCTTCTCATGCAGAAGGAAATCTCTGCCAGACAGGAATGCTGGCTCACACTGTGCAAAGGCCCATTCGACTTGATACCGCAAACCTGGTGAGCTCAACTCGAGGTGCCAGGTATCTTGTCCGTTGATACCTGCCTGGTGTGAAGCTGAGGTTTTACATCTCGCGTATTGTTGGCCTGATGGTCTCGGCTCCATACGTACTCTGTACACTACATGGTTTCATACCCCACGATCCCTGTCGAGGGCAGTGGACACATGCCTCTCTGTGGCCCTTGAACAAAGAAGCTTCGGGCTAGATACTCCTCATCCAAGATAACACATCAAAACTTGATGATACTTTGAGAAAAAGAGACTTGCCGTGTCAGTGTTATCAGTATTCAGGCAGTTTCCGCCTTGGTCTCGGAAACGTCCGACACTTACGCAATGCCATTTCTCTTACCGAAAATCCATCATGTCGAGCTTGGGCACACCCCTCACACGGGACACATCAAAGTAGGTTTGGAACCGAACTGAGGCTTGAATGGCCCCTCAACCTATGATACATCACTGGAGGAATTAACGTATCTACAAAATTCCCAAGAGTATCGTTACCTAGTGAGCCATGCCATGCAACCGAACTCTGCCCGAGGATTGATTGGTTCGTTTCATTGGGATGTAGCTCCGGACCGGTCAGATCTGCCATGCTCAATCTCGGCCAGTCTTCCATTTCAGGTTGGCGCTAAGCTTCGCCGCCCAACACCTCTTGACAAGGAGACCGGACCGGATGAACCCGGTCATCCTTTTTAACCGATAACCACTCGTTACTGTGCGCCGGCAATTGCATGGCGTTCGCGCAATCATCAACAAACGTGGCCTGGATATCATTCATTTCCCTTCCTCACATGCGTTACTCTTGGTGCAGTAAGTTGTTGGCTGACGATAAAGTTCCATCGAATGTTCTTTCGCTTGGCTAGCGTTTACGGAACAAAACATGCAAGGGCAGGCTCAACGTGCTACTTAAATCCATAATTGCGTCTCGTGCCTAGCGGCTACAGCATCGTTTAAAGGAACAGGTAATGGATCTCGTTGGCTCCAGTCTGAAGTGCGTCGCCCAGGGAATGAAGCGGCGGTGATCGCGACCTGCCCGAAGGAGCCGCGAATGGAGACGTCAAGGCAGCATGACGGTATCATTGCATCTCTAAAGCAGGTGGCCACCATCGTCTGTGAATGTGACTCTGGTGGTGGGTAGTATACCGGATCACTCGCCTCTTTGAGGCCGCATACGCGGCCCAGGGCGCTAGGGCGGCATGTAACCACAAAACCACTTCAGCCATATTTGCGGAAAATCCTCCCGAGTAATGAAATGAGGACCAGCAGCGCAAGTCCTGCCGCTGAGCATCGGCTATTCGTCGACTAAAAAGCCTGCTGCGCGACCTCCGAGCGAAGACGTAGCATCGAGTGGCAGCTTGATACCATTCAACCGCTGCCATTCCGGAAGGAATAAAACTTGCCAGCATTTTGTAGAGCGATTCGGACGGCGCTTGTTCAGAAGACTGATTGTCATGAGAGGCATATTTAACGCAATGCTGGGCGTCTTCCCTCATTCAAAAAGACAAAGTTCTTTAGAACCTTCGCGGATACGGTACAATAACCAGGCTACAGATTGGGCGTGAAGCACACAATGTGCTTTTGTCAACACTTCTACCATCATTCCAACCAAAGCCAGTTTTGTCTTGGGGTTATTATGCCCATAAGGAGTGGCGATTGTTTACAAGGGCCGTTCTAGGCCTGGGATCTCGGCCTTGTGAATTCGGCCGGTTGGATGATTCCTCGGATCATATACGACAACAGGTCGCGTGAAAGAGCTAAAGAGCAGGGCGTTTTGATCGATAACCGAACCCATGTAGTCCCTACTCTATCCCACGACGATCAGTCGCCAGGATTGTTGACCGTTAAAGACCTGCCGGGCCGGAAGACCGCAGTCCGTGGACCCGTCGAGGAGGGTATGGCCCACTGGCCAGATTGTTTTCGATCCCGACTTTTCTCGGAGTAGCCGTAATACTATGTAGGTCCACTGTCTACCACAAGCCAATTCAGCCGTACCAATCATTGCTGAGATTATGCTGCAAAGAGTTCTCGTTGACTATGCCCCACCAAAGCTCTACCTGGATTGGTTTCTGTCTGCGGAAATGGCTCCGATGCATTCACTCATTGTTCGACAGATGGAAAATGTGTGAAGAGACTCATACCTTGGTCTATAATGACTCCTGTGTGGGCGCGTTTCAGAATATCGAATACTCGAGGCCTCAGGGAAAGATAAGCAAAAGTTCTGATTACGAAACGATCTGTCGCGTACTACCAGGTACAGTCCAAGATGGAAGTGCAAAAGGGTTGTACCTAGTTAATTCGGAGTTGCTCTGATGGCGCATTGCTTGTTTGACAGGTGTGGCTTGGGCGGGCGATCGAAATCCACACCAGCTGCTGACACATGCATCCATTCATGTGGCTGTGGCGCATCCTCCGAGCTCCAGGCAGGACGCGCTGGAGGGGACGTCGCGTATGTGTCGGACACGGCCTACGAAATCCCTCGCTCCAGAACACCAAGACTTCAGCCTCGCATGCATCCTTGACGGCAACTCTCGTCAGGCGTCATGGAGAGCTGGTCACCGGAGAGCCGGGCGGCAGTCCAAAATGCCTTTAACGCATTGCGCGAAACCATCAGCAAAGAGGCCCAGAACGGTAGGTGCAACAACACGTCCTGACGTAATGGCTCGCGATACTAGCTTAGTGAACAGAAGTTGAGCAGCGGTTGAAAGAAGACTACCGAACACACGCGCTTCTTACCGATGAGCTCGAAATACTGAGGTCCCGCTCTGCCGAGGTGGATCGTTTGGAGGAAGAAAATCGAAAACTCAGGACCAAACTGCTGCAATTCCATCAACAAACCCGATCCACCGAGTCTTCGAGAGACAGCCCCCGCCCTGACTATGTCTCCCGCGACCAAGCTACCAACACAGACTCCATGTCAACAGTGACTTTTGAAAAAGGCAATGAACTGGAACACGTCTTGCGCGAGAGTCAAAAACTCCGCCGGAAATATACTGCACTGGACCAGAACTTTAAGATACTCAAATCAGAGTTCAACAAAAGGAGAGATGAGAACAAGAGATGGGAGGAATACGCAACAAGTTTGGAAGCCAAGATAAAGGTCTTTGAGCAGGCGCGCAGAGACCCAGACGAGGACACGCATCCAACAGAAGCATTATTAGAACCTAGTAGGCCTCAGGCTGTCTTGACCTCGGGTTACGGTTCAGATCCCGGAGCTGGCCCAGCATCGACGCGTGGTACTGCGGAACATACAAGGCATATTCCCTTTGAACCAGTTGCTGTTACAACCACTTCTACAACCACGACTACTACCCCTCCAGGAGAGGACGCAACCCGGGATCCAACACCAGGAGACTCGACGGAAGGGGAAACAACGGAGGGCAGCAAGGATGACGACGTTCTTACCCTTCCACCTCTGAGACAACCTCCCAAAACTGATTCTGATATTCGCATCAAACCAGAACCCTCCTCTGATGGTCCAGTCATTGTGTCGGAGCGCTATGTTGGCAAGAGGAAGCATTCGGACGACTCCTCAACCGAGCAACAAGGTCGACGTCGAATCAAGATAAAAAGCTCAAATATTGCCGGAGGCCCTTTCACCAGCCAGCTTCAACAAGAGAGTATGGACCTAGACGAGGTTGGCCAGAAACTCAGTACGCCGAGAAAAAACAGAATGTTGCCCACTACTGTCGCCGCATCAGGGCAGATGGATACTGGAAGAGCGAAAACAACCGCTCCCTTGTTTGTCAGACCCGACAACACGGGCACGCCGTCTGCAAGAAGCCTCGACTCAGCAGCAGTTCTGACGCCTGTCAATCCAAATGCACGTCTGGTGCGGCCATATGAAATTAAGACCGTAGAAAAGCCGATCAAAAAAGGGCTTGCCCATGGCATAGAAAGCCTTGCCGAGGACGGTCTTGTCTATAAGAAGACAGGCCGCGGGGGACCGGCTGAAGCACAGCTTCGCACACCACAGCCCCCTGGTCGTTTAAGCACGCTGTTGAACATGCCATCCCCGGAGCAGGCCCCTGCCATAGTACGGTCAGCGCCGCGTCTTCGTGGCACGTACAGAGCATCGGCAGACGACGGGCCTCAATTCCCTGAGCGCCGGGAGCTGCCGTTCACTAAGGAGCGCCGGGAGAGACTGAAGGAAACCCCTACCATTCGAAATGAGTTCGAGCAGGCTACAGAACACAGCACCCCACGCACACCTGCTCGGAACCGTAGCGGGGCTAACACGCCATTGCCCGCAGTTAGAGGATCATTACGAACAAAGCCCATGGGCACAATGCGTCTTGAAGATTTCAAGGTGAACCCTAAGTTCAATGACGGTTCGGACTACGCATATTCGGAGGTAGTCAGAGGCAAAGACGACAGAGCTTGCTTACCTGGCTGTACCGACATGAATTGCTGCGGAAAACAGTTCCGTGCCATGGCACTCGCTCAGAGAAACAATGTCGAACGTACTCCGAGTTCAGATACCAAGCTATTCGAAGATTACCTGGGTGACAGAGTCACAATCACTGTGGGGATGTCTAAAGCGGAAAAGGATGAGCTATGGATTGAAGCCAAGACGTGGCAGCTTGCCAACGAGCTGGGCAAGCATCGTCATCGGTATGCCCGAAGACCGTCTCCCCCGGGCTTCTGGAACGCGGATTTCCCTACCACACAAGAAGTGGAAGACGAGAAATCTGAAGCTGAGAAAAGGGAGAAGCGGTTGGTTCAAGAGAGGTACCGAGAGGCGATGAGGGGCGGAGGCCGGTGGGTGTTCAGGGATGAATGAAGCTGCGTTCAATAATCACTGCTCAGCGACGTGGCGTATTGGTGTGTAAACAGCTGGAGCCGGTAGTTTGCGTTGCGTTTTGTGCCAGCGTAGCTCCTTGATTGAGGCGTTGGGATTTATTCCAAGCGAACGGCGCAGGTTTTTCCCTCGAATCATTCCAATATACTCTTATAATGGATAAAGTACTTGTCTGTCTTCATGGCTGGTCGCATAGTGAGGGACGATATGGGTTACTGGATTCTGAGTAGCATACTATACCCTCCAAATAAACATAGGTATATAGGATTACAAAAAACTAAATAGAACAAACAAACGAAGAACACAGATCCTCAAGGTAAAATATCACGAGACACTTGTGGGCCATGCTTCAAGCAACTAAACCCCAGAGGTAAATGTAATAGGTAGCGTAGACGACTCGCGAAAGGCCAGTTATGGCATCCCACCTGAGCGCGGAAACACGCACCTTGTCTTAGCTGATGTCTTGGTCTTGAGCGACGAGGCCGGAAGCGCTAGGGCTCGATATTATGGCCGTTGCATGACTACAGTGAGGATATTGAATGACAGCCCCGTCACAGGATTTGAGCCCATGATATCAGGACAGTAGTCGAGCAGACATGTTTGTTGAGATACCTAGGTATCAAGAGCTCAACTGAGCTCACCTTGGAAACATTCCCGGTGAGTGGGGCCGATTTCGGGCAAATTACGGAATAACAGGCCGCGGGGATCATAATGCGACCAATGCGCGAGGCTTCCGGCTCAGCCAGGCAATTTTGTATTGCGCCAACAAAGCCGGGCCCGCTACCCGCTAGCTCCAGCTGGGCCTTTCCCGCGCGCGGCTTAATTTTTTGTCATCTGGAAGCAACCGCACAGCTCTCATCACTTGTCGCCCTGCCCCAGTCGACGACCCTTCACCGTCGTCGCCTCCTTTGCAGCCCGCCTTCCTCACCTCTGCGCGGTTAACAACTCCCGACGAGCGACACCGCTGCCCCGTCTGGTGACTGAGTAGGGCCATTCCCTTCTGTCGGCCACTCCCGCAAACCACGAGAGGGTGACACACGACCTGGGAGTGTTTGGAAACATTGCCCTAGCGCATCCCACGCGACCAAACAACGTAACAATCGAACAACGAACCGACTACCGTTTCCCTTGTCGACGCTCCATTGCGACCGCGCCGACAACCGCTTCGAAGAAAGCTGAAGCTACAAAGCAGTGATAGTTCCAGCCGTGGACGATCACTGCACATACACGACTCCCAAGCCGGCAGGATGAACAATCGTCATCTGCCGGCTGGGCAAGCCATGCCGGGAGGTGGTGGGCCAGTGGGCGCCGGAGGTGTCGATATGGGCGGCGGCCCTGGAGGAGGTAACAGACGGAGGATGCAGCAACAGCCGACGTATGCGCAATACCAGCAACAGCAGTACCAACATCACATGCCCATGTATCCCAACTACATGAACCCCTACGCCGCGGCACCCTACTACCACCAACTGCCACACCAATACCAGAATGGCGGTATGCCTTCTGGCTACATGCACTACCAGCAGCAGCAGCAGCAGCAACCCTACGTTCGGTCACCACAGGCGATGCCTCACTATGTTCCCATGGCCGGCGTCAGCGTTCCCCAGCCCTACACCCAGCCGCCTCAGCCGTCTCCTGCTCTGGCAACGCCTTACCAACCGCCTCCCATTCCTACTGCCATGCCTGTCCAGTCGCCGCCTCCTCCGCCTCAGCCTGTTGAGCCGACTCCCGAGCCTTCAGTCGTTACGCCTTCCGTCATAGCTTCCTCGGTCGTTTCCTCTTCAGCCGTCGCGCCTTTTGCCGAGCCCTTCCATCCTTCGGCACCTGCAGCCCCTGCCCCAGTCTCTGTTCCTCAGAGTCCGGAGCCTCCCAAACAGAACAAGGATTTTCGGGCGCCAGTAAGTCTAGATATACCCCATCAGGTCAATCATATTGCTAAACAGCCAAAGCTCCCATGGACGCCACCCGATCAGGCCCCTTTCCCGAGGAGAGCTCCCAAGTCAAGACGGCGGAGAAGGTTGATGAGCGCAAACGCGCAAGACCTAACACTGCCTGTGGAGCAACACGAGGGCGCTTTGGAGTCTAACGCTACCGCCGGTGAACTGTCCGCCCAAGCTGGCGCGACGGAGGCGCGCGATGCGATAGATGGCTCGGCAGCGAAGGCTGATTCCAAAAAGACGGTCTTCTGGAACCCCAAAGACACCGACTCGGAGAGCGCGACTCTCAGGGCGGATTCCTTGGCGTCCGAACCTCTTAAGGAGAGTGACAGATCGGCGACCAGCGTGTCAAATGCAGGCAGCCCCAAGGCGAATGCGTCCGAGACCCCCAGTATGAGACCCGCGACGAGCTCCTCCAACATTTCCGCCTCTCGCCCTGCTGTTCCTGTTATTCCGGTCGTCCCCGTTCTTCCCAAGAGCAGTCCCAAGGAAAGCAAGCCGGCTAGCATCAGTAAGTCCAGTGAAGAGCCCAAGCGGCCCGCAACCCAAGAGGCGAAGCCGGAGGAGATAACCGAGACAACGGATGCTACTGCTGTTGAGCAGGAGAAACCCGATGCCCAGCCGGCGGCTCCTGTGAAGGCGGCCCCGAAGACGTGGAGCGGTCTGTTCTCTGCTGCGGCTGCGGCTGCTGCCAAGGCCCAGACCAATGCCAACGGCTCCAGTACTCCGGCGACGACCAACGGTGCTGCTATCAATGGGGACGGTTCGGTCAACGGCGGTGCCTCCAGCTTTTCTGCAGGAAACGCCAACTCCTTGGCCGCTGCTATTCAGGACTTCCGCGTTGGTAACCCGGCCAAGGTTCAGTTCATCGAGCCGAGAGGCTTGATCAACACCGGAAACATGTGTTATATGAATTCAGTGGGTTCTCTCTGTCCCTATGGCCGATTGGGTCGCTAACAAGTACAGGTTTTGCAAGTTCTTCTCTTCTGTGCACCTTTCTACAACTTTCTGGACCAGGTCAGCAAGAGGGCCGTTCACAAGTTCAAGAGCGACACGCCCGTCATCGACGCCATGTGAGTTGTAGTGTCTACAGTTAGAAAGGCCTTATGACTAAACTGTGACAAGGATCATGTTCATGAGGGAATTCCGGGTCATCGACGTCACCGATTCGGTCGAGAAACTTCGCCGCAAACTTAAGAGTGAACAGTTGGAGCAGTACGGGGATTCGTTCATCCCGGAGTTTGTCTACAAGGCTACCCAGCCTCTCCCAGCGTTTGCGAGCATGAGAGTACGTTGCCGCCCCCCTTCAGCAAAGTAGCCAGCTAACATCTTTGCAGCGTGGTCACCAGCAAGATGCCCAAGAGTTCCTCGGACTGATTCTGAACGCCATCGACGAGGAGTGCGCCCAGGTCATGTCTGCGGGAGGTGTCACCAATGGATTCGCCGAGGCGAGGCCGACTTCGTCTGCTGCCAGCGTTGTCGAGTCCAATGACGGGGCGGACGGATGGTTCGAGGTTGGATCCAGACAGCGAGCCGTCGAGACTCGCTCGTCTGGGGCCAGTTCGACGACGCCCATCACTCGACTGTTCAGTGGGCAGTACCGGTCAGAGCTCCGTCGCCCCGGCGTCAAGGACTCGGTTACTACGGAGCCCTTCCAGTCGCTGCAGCTTGATATCGGCGCTCCTCACATTCACAACGTTGTGGATGCCATCAAGGGTCTGACGGTGCCAGAGAGACTTCAAGGCGATGCTGCCCCTATGACGAAGCAGACGCTGATCGAGAGACTGCCGCCCATTCTCATCCTCCACCTCAAGCGCTTCAAGTTCGACACTGAGGGAACCACGAAGATTGGGAAGAAGGTTGGTTACCCGCTCGACTTGCAACTGCCTGTGGAGGTGCTCTCGAAGAGACGACGCAACGCGCTTGTTGCTGAGGGTGCGCCTGTACCCAAGTACAGGCTCATCGGTGTCGTCTACCACCACGGCAAGCAAGCCAACGGCGGCCACTACACGGTGGATGTGCGACGACAAGACGACAACGAGTGGATTCGGCTGGATGATACGGTCATCCGACGAGTGCGCAGCGAAGATGTGGCTGAAGCAGGCGCCGAGGAAGATGTCAAGGAGGCTGGTCGATCCGGTCCTGCCTCCCGGGACGCCTCGACCAACCGGTTCGGTGCCATGGCCGACGAAGACGAGGGCGAAGGCTGGAAGGAGGTTACGACCTCGGCCAAAGGTGGAGACAAGAGTGGCGAGAAGAAATGGAGCGCGGTCGCCAATGGCAATGGTTCTGCCCCCAAGGGTAAGCCTGCCAAAGACAACATCAAGGACAACAAGGTTGCCTACCTGCTGTTCTACCAGCGAATCTGAAAACCAGGGGGGTTTGTAGTCAAAAGACAGAACAACAGCGGGTTGACGGCGCGTGGGGATGGACGAGTATGAGAGGCGGCGCTTCGGTCTGTGGAGGCGCAGAACAACGGCCACACCGCTCAAAAAGGTTGGAGTCTACAGAGCAGCGACAGCAGAGGGATAGAGGGATCCTGTTACGGTATCGCCATGTTCTCTCATCTAAATTTGGCCATGCATCATCACGGCGGTTTCGGTTGGAAGGATTTTATTTTCAACATTCCGGCGAGAGTGGCAAACAAAAGTTGTCAGAGTCATCTGCAGAATGTCGTGGAGGCTTTCTTCTGGTTGTATGGACTGGCGGTGGTTCAAAAACAGGGAGGGGCGCAGAGGAGAAGAGGAACACGGTTGAGTTGGTCTGGGGAGGGGAACATGGGTGGTGGTTGTTGTTGGTTGTGTCCCGACGAGCGGCTAGAATTGGGAGGACGGATGGGCCGAAGTGAGGGAATGGAATGGGTGGTGGTTGAAGAAGAGTCAATGAAAAGAGACAAGGACTGAAGTGTCCCTGTAAATATAAAAACCATTGATGATGAGCCTCCCGCGTGGCCCCGTTGTGATGACGTGAGAGGGGACGGGAGATCCGCCGTTGTGTGTAAGCCGGCGTCGAGGCTTCCGAACGGAAAGTGGGACCCGTCCGAAGAAGAGAGGGAACGGCACAAACCCTTTCAAACGCAGCGCTCACCACAAGCTCCCCCTCTTTGCCGTATCCCATCACTCAAAAACTGGAACCCGCTTGGAAAGTAAAAAGAAACGAAGGAAAGGGGGAAAAAAGCTGCGCCTGCCCACCGGGATAAAAAAAAGAAAAAGAGACAGCACGCCTACACACATACACACTCCACAATCACCAAGAGCCCGGTCGACCACACGATGCCCGCCCCGACGCAGATGCCGCAGTATCTCTACAAGATCGTCCCCGAGGCGCCGCCCTCGCCACTGCCGGCCGAGTACCCCCTCTCAGAACTCGACCGGAACGACGGCTTCATCCACCTGAGCACCGCCGAGCAGGTGAGTTCCGCCGGCTCCGTACGCTACACAGACTACCCTCCCATCCTCCGTCCCCCCACGCACTCACGCGCCGCCGGTCGATTCGTCTACCGCGAACGCAAGCTGCCCCCTCCCCTCCGCATCCCACATGCTTCCTCTTCCTGCTTGAGCCTGCCTGATGTTCAAACCCCGCGCCCCACTCTCTTTTCTCAACCCCCCAAACCCACGGGGAAAAGAAAGAAAGGGGGAAAATGAAGGGGGGGGGGGGGGGGGAAGACACCACTGACGGGAGTAAAAAACGCCCTCCAGGTCCTCGGCACGGCGGACCGCTTCTTCTCCGGCGGCACCGGCCTCTGGCTCCTCAAGCTCCCCTACGCCGCCCTGGAGGCGCACATCCGGTGGGACGACCTTCCCCAGGGCGGGGGCTGCTTCCCGCACCTGCATGGGCGCAACTTTGGCGCCGCCGACGTCGCCGACGCCCGCGGCTTCGCTAGGCCCGAGGGGCGGGCCTGGAGCGAGGTCCTCCGGGGGGAAGCCTGGCTCTCGTGAACGCCCGTTTCTGTGCTGCTGCTGCTGCTGCTTACTACTGCTTGCTGATTCACTCCGTCGTCGAGGGGGGGTGTGCGGGCTCTGGCAGTTCCATAGACGCAACAACGATCGCTTTTCATCGAAGAGAGAGGTAGAGAGAGACTTTACACACTGGTCTATATTGAGAACCAACTCATCACTTTCGTTAAAAACCAGAAACGTTCGTTTGAATAAAAAGGTGGGCGTGACAACTCAAGACGACACACACACACACACACACACACACACACACATGCCGTCCGAGAGCCAAAATGGGCAATCGCTTGCTATATGGTATTTCTAATGCTTCTCTCTCTCAGACTTGTCTTGCGTCAATATCAGACCATCAGCTCGTGTTTCTGAGTAGCTTGGCTTCTTTCCCTCTCCACGGCTCTGACTCTCGTAATGCCAACGATGACAAAATGAAATGCACACAAAAGAAGCTTGGTATGCTTTTCGCTTATTGCATTCCCTTGACCCTCCCCCTCCCCCAAACATGAGTACAATTCATCGTCACCTCATCTCATAAAAAAAGTGCAACGTGATCAAATCATACCCGTGGCCCTCCCTGCTTAGACCCTTCCCAGTCCCAGCTTGCTCCATATGGATAAGCCTTCTATCACGGCCGAGATGAGACGGGAACCACACAGGTTACAGGCCCACGGGGCAACGTTTCCCAACCGTGCGAGACGCCTTCTCGTGCATGCAAAAAGACAAAAGGAAACTTGAGCCTGGAGGCTGTTTTGCTGTAGTCGCTTTGTCGTTCGCCTATGATGACCACTTGACATCCGAACTTGGAGCCCTGCTCCGCCGCTTGTTGGCCATGCCCGTCGGAAGAACTGGCGATGCGGCAGGTGCTGATACGGCTGATGCGTTCCTGCTTACGTTCTCTTTATTTGACAAGGAGCTCTCAGACCTCACCAATGGCGGCTGCCCAGACGAGCTGCCGGGTCTTGCAAACGAGTGGCGAGGTAATCTGCTTTTCCCCGACGATGAACTGGAAGGCATGCTGGATGAAATTTCGCCGCTTACCCGCCTGGGGATACTTGTGGCACCGTCTCTGCTGCGCGGGCGGTAAAGAATGGCCTCTCGCTCCTGGACAGCCGTCCGCCGTGGACTCGCGGCCACCTCAATATACGCACCTCCGGACCCTGGTGGTATTTGGGACAACCGACGGTGGCGGGTCTGTGTGGGCGTGGCGGGCATCGAAATCGCGTGGTGAAGTCCTGGCGGAGTAAAGGAGGATTTCCGCCTCGGCCCAGACCCCGAGCGTCGAGATGCTACCGACCCAGAAGACCCATTCCTTTCTGAAGCCGTGTCGTACAGCTCGCTCTCGTTGTGCGACTTGACCAGCTCTGACGCGAGGTTGCGAACAAGCACAGCAGTGTCCTTCTCTGCCAGCATTTGGATGGCATCAAACAGAGATCGGACTTGCTTGACGTTCAAGGAGCTGCTGCCGTTGCCCATGCCCAACATCTCTGCGTCGCAAGCGTCCAGGATGTTGCGCACCAGACGAAGCAGGTTGAGTCTGACGACGGCCTTTTTGTGGCCCAGTCTCTGGCCAATGCCAGCAAACATCTCAGGTTTCGCAAGCGACCCTGAGATCGAAGGGCTCAACCGCAGAAGCTTCAGCAGAGGCTCCAAAAGGTTGGCGTCGAAGGAGTTGAGCTTGTTTGTGTGGAAACAGGCGACAATCGCGTCCGTGAACTTCCCATCCAGAAGATGGCTTTCAACCTTTGCCGTTTCCTCCTGGAGCCAGATAAAGATGGCGTCCAGGGCCGTGACCTGCCAGTACTGGTCCGCCAGAAGCGAAACGTAGAAGTCTAGTCCCTTATTCTGCCACAGATATCTGCGGCCTTTGCTTCCCGAATGCGCCATGTCGCACAGTATGGGCAAGGCAAACTCCTTTGGCGGGCGATCGGTTTGCATGATCTTCATGAGTAAGGGGATGATGCCACCAACAGCGGCATCTTCCTGTCTCTCCTTGCTCAAGCGGCACAGGTTGAACAGTGTGTTCAAGACCTGGTTGGAAATCTCTCGGAAGTGATTGTGTCCCTTCTTCATGCTGTAGCCAAGTACGTCGATGAGGAACTCGATAGCGTCAGCTGTATGGAGCGTTTCTATCGTCGTTGACAGCATCGAGAGGTTCTTGATGAACTTCAGCATCGTGATCTGGTGGTTTGGCGTCATCCGTCGCAAGTCCTTCAAAACGCCTGATCACTTGTTAGCAAGCGAAAATCACATTGGGCGAGGTTTGACCGACTCTTCAGCACCTGCCTGTCAGCGACAACCTCCTTGACGTAGTTCTCTGCCTGAGAAAAGAGGTAGAAAATATTGACAATCCGGCCCTCGATGAGCTCGGAAAGGTCGTCTTCGCCCTCTTCATCGAGAACTCTGTGAAGCACCAAAGCCAGCGGGTACAGAATTTTGCTTCTTGAGAAAATGCGGCAGAAATCGTTCTTCGGAGTAGGGCCCTGAAGCTCAAAGACGTTCCAAATGCCGTTGACGCCGATCAGGACGAGGTCCCGGGCATCGTCAAAGTCTTCATCCAGAAACTCGACAAGGACGTTTAGACCACCGGCGCTGACAAACATCTGCAGGGTCAATGTGGAAGTCTGGTACATCTGACGGACAAATGCGGCTGCTTCCAGCCTGATTTCGTTGGAGTATTGGCGGGCCGAGAATTTGGTGATGATTGGGATGCCACCCACGAAGCAAAGATTCTCCTGGATCTCAACATCGTCCAGAATAATCTGTCAAGTGTTAGTATCCCAGCCCAAATGTGGTCAGGCATTAGGGACTCGACTTACAGTGTTGACAACCTTCAAAAGTGATAAGATCATCTGTTGCCTGCTCTTAACCGTGCAAGGCTCAAGGATTTCCAGAATGGGCAGCAGACCATGAGCACTGAGAATCAAATCTTTGATCTCGGTGTTCTCCCATAGCAAGGCAAGCTGCATCTGTTAGCCACTTCGTCACCAAAGTACAGGATCAGCCTCACCAAGTCTTCGGCCAGTTCGCAAAGTTTCTCTTCGCCCTCTGAAGTTTTCAGAGAACGAACGAGTTCTTCGACCTTGCCTGCTAATCTTGCGTGCCTGTCCCTAGCAATGTTCGCTTCCAAGTCCATTTCGTCCCATCCGGGGTCCATGGAGGCAAAAGGGTCATCTTCATCCTCGTCATCACCCAGCCACGAGTTGTTCGAGTACTTGGATAGCACCATCAGGCCGCCGTCCTCCGATCCTCTATCACTCTCTTCTCTCTCGGTGACCGCATCCTCGGGTCCGAAGATATCGGAGAAGTCTTCGTCGCCCTCGTCTTCGGCAAACTTTTGTATCTCGATGGACGACCTGGTTCTTCGCATCGGGCGGTCTGGTAATACAGAAGGGCGCAGCTTTGCGCTAGGCGGCCGTCTTGAACCCCCGGTCACGGGGGACTGTGTTGAACGGGGCAGACTCGTAAGATCCGAAGGATGGAATAGTTGAGGAGATTCAACCTGATTTCACTTAGCAAGGGGGCCAGCAAGATTAGACCAAGTCGCCGACATACCTTTTTGACGAATGGGTTGAGTCCGTTGTCATTGAAAACACCGTCATTTTCAAGGAAAAGATCCGAATAGTCTTCGGTGTTCTGCTCTCTAAACGCCAGGTCCACGGGAGCAGGGATCTCAAACCTGCTGGGGCCAAGCTGCGGCTTGCTTGAAGACTTGGGACGGGAGGAGTTTCTGGAATGAGCCGTCTTCCGCGGACTGGACTTTGGAGGCGGTTGTTGTTGTTGTTGTTGTTGTTGTTGCTGTTGCTGTTGTTTCATGGGTTCTGCGTACTTGTCGCTCTTCTTACGGGACACTGGACGTATGGTTTGTTCCTGCAATTCAAAGTCGGTAAAATGCCGGGGCCCTTTAATCGTCATCAGCTCCCCCTCAAAGTCGTCATCGTAGCTCTCAGAATCGTTTCGAGGGTCTGTAATCGAAGCGAAAGCTTTGAGTTTATCGGCAGACAGTAGACCACCAAAATTGTCCTGGGGCTTGAGGTGAGGCAAGTGCAATGCACTCGGTGAAATGGACGTCGCGAAGTCGTTATCCCAGTTGTCGTCATCTAACGTCATGTCAACACGCGTCTCCCTTGCCCCTGGAAGTTGGACAGATACTTACTGGCTAGCTCAGGGGACCTGAATGCTTCGGGGGTCCTTCTCGGTTTCGCAAGGGCCAAAGGCCCCTTGGGCTGAGTGATCGAGCTCGGTCGGAGTGGTTCGTTGGCGCTGAATCTCAAGCCCGGATGGCCCTGCATCCCGGCAAAGCCACTTTCGGAACCAGTGGACACCCTGAGTGAACTCTCGGAGGACTTGAGGGCCTTATTCCACTGTTTCACTTCTTCCACCGCTTGGCTGAAATTTGCCGGGGCCTTGGAAACGGGGGCATCGCTTCTTCGGCATCCAATGATCCACGCATGCCGTAAAAGTTTTCTTGCCGTCACTCTTAGGTTAGGGTCTTTCTGGAAACATTGCATCAAGAAATCCCGAGATGCCTGGGAGGCATTAGTCCTAGTTACTCTTCACACATGAGAACGGGGTACCCACTGGTGAGATGCCCTCAGGCAGCGGTGGGTGGTCGTCGTTGACGATGGCGAAAAGCGCAGGCATGGCGGCGAGGTTGTGATATGGAGGTCTGCCCTGTAGCAGTTCGATGACCGTGCAGCCCACGCTCCAGATATCAGACGCAGGGCTGGCGCCAGACAGTTGGATAATTTCAGGTGCCATCCAGTAAGGTGTGCCGACGACCTGGGCCTCTTTGTCCTGCCCTCCGGCAAGTGTGCTTGTCGAGACTCCAAAGTCTGCAAGCTTGACCTTTCCGTCTTTGGTTGTGAGGATGTTTGCGCCCTTGATGTCACGATGAATAACACCCTGGTCGTGAAGATACTGCAGGCCTTGCAGGACCTGGGTTGTGTAGACGCCGACCAGGTTCTCGGGGAACTTCCCGTATGACTTGCATATTGAGTGAAGAGAGCCGTTTTCGCAGTACCTGGGCTAGGGTTTAGCAATGAAGCAATAACGACGAGGAATGAGGGCTTGACCTACTCTAGGATGATATTGAGACAATCGGCCGACTTGACGAAGCCAATGTACTTGACAATGTTGTCGTGCTAAACACACTGTCAGCTGAAGCGCCTCGCAAACTATCTGGCCCAGAGTACTCACATGTAAGTTCTTTAAAAGATCGATTTCAGACTAGAGAGTGTCAGTTTTGACTGGACGGCCGTTGAGCACATGCCCTGGAACCAAGAATATACCTCGATCATGCGCAACTCGCTCTTGGGCAGGTCAGCGAGCTTGATCTGCTTGACCGCGACGGCCTCGCCGGTTCCCCAATTGAAGGCCTTGTAAACAGACCCGAAGGCGCCCTTTCCTAGGCACTCTCCTAGTCGCTGCATTGTAGAAAACCGTCAGCCATACACTCCTCGCGAATGGTGGCCGCCCAGATCCTCAAGGGTTGTCCGATGGTCCTGTATACGCACGTAGTCCTTCAGGCCCGGATCCTGCAGCGCAGAGCTCTCTCTGGGGCCTTGTTTCTCTTTTCGCGGTGTGCCCTGGCCCCTCTCACGGGAGGCGACCACGGCCGCCCTGCCGTTTACATGGTACTGACGCTCGACGGAGGAGGACGCCGACGAGGGTGGCGACAAGTTGGGCATGACCGACGGCGAAGGAGACAGCCTGGCGCAGGACCAAGCTCTTCTCTCTCTCGATTGAGGTTGGGATTGTCGCGGGAGCCCTCGTAGGGCGGAAACCGTTCCGAGGAAGGAGTTGGAATCGCGCCGAAGTCGACAAAGGAGCGGTCGAGTTGGTTATGGTGAGACCGCAAGCAGGCAGCGATTACGGCAATGGTGAGGGCGCGCTGCACATTGCCCGGCGGCAGGACGGCATGCCAGTCGAGTCGCAGTTCGGGGGCGGGCGTGGGTTCGGTCGTTCGGATCGTCGTGGTATTTTCGTAGACGTAATCGTCTAGTCGACGGTAATCTCGGTGGGCATCGGCGGGAGGAGGGGAAGAAACCAGGGCGTAGGAAGAGCGAGGGACGTATGTAGGGCGCGCGACTCTGCAGTAGGACCACACCCAAATATTGACACCGGCGAAAATATGCCAACACACAGAGGTACACAGGCACACACAGAGAGAGAGAGAGTACACAAAGAAGCTCAGCGAGCGAAAAATGATTCCAGTTCGCGGATGGACAACCGTCTTTTTCGTTTCGTTCTGGATTCGAGAGCAGGAACAAAATAAGAGGAAGTCCGGCGTTCCTCTATTCCGTGTGGCTTTACGGTATCTTATTTTGTCGTCAACGATGTGCGGTCTGGTCGATATGTCGGTTGGGCAGTGGAGGGGTTCGAGTCCAAGGAAACTGGGGGGGGGGGGTCCGGAAGGGGAGAAAGGCGCGATGATAGCGTAAGGTAAACTACCTAGGGGTACCAGAGACAGAAAATAAAGCCAGGAAGGGGAAAGGGGGTAAAAAAATAAATAAAATAAAAAAGACCTAAGAAGGGGGTGAGAACAAGAAGTAGGGACTACAAATTCGGACTGCGACTGAATCCCTTGGACAGATGGTGAAGGTTTTTATTTTTATTTTATTTCTGGCAGAGGCTGTTGTTGATGTGCGAGTTTACATTGACACACACAAGCCAGAGCAGGAACCGGGACGGAAACTCGGTGCTGCTGACGCGTGCGATCGACTGCATCTGGCTCTTCCAGGGACATTCGCTGCAAAAAAAAGAAAAAAGAGAAAAGTGGTCAGGGCCCGTCCGGTTGATTTCAGCGATCAGCCCAGTAGGAATAATTCAGGCAGTCCAAGGTAACCAAAGGTGCCACCTAGGTAGGCGGTTAGGCAATCGGGACTCGGTAGTCAGTGGTCAGGTAGCTAGAGCTAGCTAACTAGACGCAGGGCAGCAAATGACAACGAACGAGGCACCTACCACCTCATCTCACAATCCGCACCATCAATGCCGCTTGCCCGTCCCCATTTCCCATGTGTTACGCAGCACGGATATGGTTCATCAACATATCACTCAGGACCCCGGTCAATCCCTCGCCCGATCGTTGCTTGCCCGGTCACAATGACAGGGCCAGGTGGAAAGCCTCGAAACTCGATGCGGACGGCACCATCTCTCTACGGGGATTCATGCCAACCGGGGCTGACTGTGACCACCAACGTGAGGGGCGAGAGCGGGGCGCCAAGTGGGTTCTCGCAGTGGGCTAGGTACGATGCCTGAATTGCTGAACAAACGCAGAGGACTCGCGCTAGCCACGCTTGAAGCTCTCTCAGGCCGCTCCGCCGGCGCACTAAAGAGGCACCCGGGCCTGAACCGGAGGCGAAGGAACGGGCGGGCTTCACCTACGTACCTAGGTGCCTCCATCGGCAACCTTCCAGTGTCGAGCGCCATTGCGGAGCATCGGGCCCAATTACTTGGCTTCCCTCCCATAGAAATTCACGACGACGAAAAAGGGAAGAACAAAATGTCAATGCGAACAATATCGCCCAGACACGTTCCGCCCCTCTTAGTCTTCCCCAGACGTTCCTGACTGGGGGGCCACACAGCTTGGACAGGAAGGAACTACGTCACGCCCGACCAGGCGCCCCGGGGCGTCTTTTCAAGATGCATTCCACCGTCACGCTCTCTCGAATGTTTGGAATATCCCGAGTCCATCAACTCGCCCCTACTCCGTCCTTCAATCATCCATTCCTTCCGCGAACCGCATTTCACCGTGGTAACGACGTGACAGTGTCTCGTCTAAAGAGATCAACAAAACCCTGGCCTGCCCGTTACGGATACCTACCCCTACCTCAGCTTCCCCCCTCCCTTCACTCTGCCCCTCCCCCCAGTCCATCCCCCCCCCCCATGTCCAAGACAGAGCCTTTGAGTTCCCCCTCTCGTTACCATGTCCGTCTATCCCTCTCTTCCGACTGTCTCGAACACCTCAGAGTCTCCAAACCGACGACAAGCAATGAGGGCAGGCGGCCAGTAGACAAGGGCAAAGAAGAAGACGGCGCTACGGATCTGCGCAGGAACGACATACACTACTGTAGGACCCTCCCGCATCTGCGACATCTCAGTGGCCAGCCTGGCGACCTGCAGCAGCCCAAGGAATCCGCGCCGCTGCCGCGAACGTCTGCACCAGGCGGGAAGAACCGTCTTGCCCCCTCCCCTTCCCGTTATTGTCTTCGTCGAGTATCTGTCGATTTTAGTCCCACGGGTCCTATCCACATCCTGCAGGCTACCACCCCAAGATAGGTATGTTGCTGACACCGCTCCATAATGAGACGGACGGCCAAATCAAAACGTGAAATGCCGCTTCCACATGGCTACCTAGTCACCATTCCCTCGAGCATGTATCAAGGGCGCCCACCCATGTTCCAAGACTCCAAGTCAAAGTCGTGGAACGGCATCTCCGTTGTAAGCTTGTGCGGGTCTCATCACTTCGACTGAGACATACGGCCACTGAGAGCTGATCACGTTCCCACTGACGACATGCCTTGACTTCACAACAATCAATAAACAAATGCTCAGTGAGAAAACGGCCAGCGGCCAGTTCAATTCATGCTCGCCCCCGTCATTTGCATAATATCGGAGTCTCTAGCCTACCACAGGAAGCGGCCGCCCCCCCCCCTTTCGCCAGTATCACGTAGACTTCACGCGCCAAGAAAAAACCCTACCCTCGTAGTCGCAGGCTGAAGTCGGCTCGCCTCATAGCTACACGTATTATACAAACGGCTCATGTTACTGCATGGAGCCCGCAAATCCAATAATTCAACGCCCGATCCGTAGCAGGCGTATATCCATGTCTCCTTTTAACGCCAGTTTCCTCTGTCCAATCACGATGCCTTTTTCGTAGGCCGTTTTTCATCGTCAACTTGCCGCTTCTCGTTACTAACATCTTCGTGTGAGAGTGGTTCATCCGGAGCATCTTCTCATGACCCCTCAGGCAAAGTCCGGCTGAGTCCCGCACCAGCCCACCACTCGTCGGGAATGTCTTCTCGCCGTGCGAGGTTTCGAACAATCATCTGCATTCCGTGCAGGGCGTTGTCGTTGGATGTGTTGTTATGGCTTGAGGGGGTCTCCTCGTCGTCGCCATTGCTATCCCCTTGGCCACCAGTACCTCCTGCCTCTTCGCTCGAGTCCCGTACAATGTGACCTAGCAGCTCCGGGAGCGGCGTAGGGTCGCGGGTGGCGATCCGATAATGTCGAAGAAGCTCAAGTCGTCGGCGAGTTCGCATTTCTTCGTCGTCCCACGCATTACGAGCAGCGGGAGTTCTGTCTGTACGTCTGTACGATGAATCGTCTCGCATGTACGACAGTCTGCTTGGATCGTTCGCGTCCAAGTCAGCAACGAAGCGACGGTGTCTCGAAGGATAGTTCATCGTCCAGTGATCTGGCCAACCCCGGCCCATACGCAAGTCTTCCTGGCCTTCGTCGTCCGAGTTATCGAGGCCAGATTCACAGGGCTGCTCAAGAGCCTCTTCCGCCATTTCAGGCCCGGTGAGGGAAGTGCGCGATGATGCTGCGGCACTCTGTGACTGCGATGTAGAGGCTGATGCGGAAGCCGACGCCGATGCAAAGGACGATCCAGCACTCGGAGGCTGCGGGTCCGGTGTCAACGTAGTCAGCAGCGTGTCCCACACACCATCCTCGTCGGGGCTGAGGCTTCGATCGCGGTCGCCGAGGCCGTCTGTCAAGGACGACTCGTTCGATTGTCCAGAAGGACGTATCCGACGGATGCGATGATGCAAGGTCGGGGGTAGTGTTCGTGCCTCCACACGCGGTCTCCGGCCAGAAAACCTGGCGGAAACCGAGTGCTCGGGGCTGCGGTCGAAACGGGCCGCAACTGGTGGGGCGGGCTACTTGGCACGTCAGTTCTGCGATTCGGTTCGGGCGAACATGTAGAAGAGCCTACCATCGACATGCGATCAAGTTGCGCACGACGAAACCGTCGGCTGGACGACAGGTAAGGATAGAGAGCAATGCCGTCGACCTGAGGCCTTTCGGGCTCCTGCCAGCTGGGTTGCTCTTCACCAGCCGGAGGTGTGGCGTTGGACCGGGAGGGCTGGGGCGAGTTCTCGAAAGCCCAGCGTTCGCCAAAGAGGGAGATCAACCGAGCTTCGCCAGCTTCAGGTCCCCGTTCCGCAGCCCGACTCCTCATCTCACGCAGTGCATCACGCAGTTCGGTGCTCTCTGGAGTAGGAGCACCGCGGTCCGGTTCTGCAGGCGGCATCGTCCGTGTAGGAGCGGCGGTGTAAGCCTCAGGCGGCGGTAGATGGCCAGACTCAATCCATGGGTAGCGAGCGCGCGGGACGGGTTCAGGCCCAGGAGTGGGGAAGTTGTCGCGCAGCAATGCAGCACGTCGTCGGAAGGGGCGGGAATCCAGATTGCGGCGCGCACGGCGAATAGAGGAACGAGCATGGCGAGTGGATTCAGACTTGTCGCCAATCTGGGAAGGAACGTCCGACTCGACGAGTGCGACGAACAGACTGCAGATAGGCGAACGAGATATTAGCAGGGGATACGAGGGTGAGGCGTAACGAGGCCGCCGACATTAACAGCGATTGCGACGCACTTCGACATCTACGTGATGCGACGGGCATTTTGTTTGCATGAAGATAGCGGGCGGCCTGTGTTGAACGGTTGGGGGCGAGACGGATAGGAACAGAGGCATTGAGTGGCAGTGGTAACGCGACTGGGCGGCGGGCTGAGGTTGAGCCAGCGTCCGATCAGGCGCGGCGCAAAGGCAATTGCAGCGCAGCCAGTGGAAACACAGGGGGGTGGGTGAGAGTAAAACTTACGGGAGTCCCATCTTGACAAGCTTGTCTCGCGCGCACGATAGATGAATGAACGACGCAGATAATGATGGTTGACGGCGAATACAATGAATCGCGAGATGGGCTCGATCGTCGTCGTGATAGGGACGGTGCCGCAATTCCGCGTTGCGCGATGGATTCGCGATTGCGCGAAGCCAATATAGCTCTTTCGTGGGGCGAGAGGTGGGCGGGAAAAGAGGAAAGGATGGGGTCAGTGACGGGAACGGGGCACTGGGACTGGACGTAAATTGTCGGTCAGTCAAGGACGGAGGAAAAAAACCAAGCAGACACGGGGAACGGAGTCAAGAAAAGGAACAAGAGGGAAAATGGGAAAGGCGCGGGTCTTTGGGGAATAGCCGCTTTACTTCTTTTCTGTGAGTGGCTGGCCATGCCATCGTACGTGCCCCTAGTTGCCGGTCCCCGGGCACCCAAGCACCCTGTCCTGTGGCGCTGGCTTCGAGAAGCAGATCATCTTTGGCCAATCATGATGCTTCCTCGGCGCATGGCAAAGAGTGGAGAACTTGGGCGGCCTTTTGACGTGTGGCTGAAGCAGCGGTCGCTGTTTCCGCGACAAGTTATCCGTATGGCTGGGTGGATTACCGACGGCAGGTACGTACCTTGTCCACCTTCCTCTTGCCATGAACTTTATCAACGGTTCGGGTTGCATGGAAGGTCTGGAATGCGTACTACCTATGGTAAAACCCATTCGCCAGCAGCATCCACCGCCGGATGCAACATTCAAGACCCTGAAAAACCAAGACCCGGTCGTTACCAGCGACTCCTAGTGACTCACGCCCACCATAGGTAGGAGCTGCTTTCTCATTCTCAGGCATCTCCCATCCGTTGCCGGTCCACTGCTTCCAGGTATGCTGGCGTCTATCAGCTCCCATAGCCGAGAGACAGTACCCTATGCCTAACACCCATCCGGAGCCACACACGTTGCACCAGACACCCAGCGAACTTCAGCATGGCGATGAAGGGCATCAGTCTAGGCCTGCACCGCATATCCAGGGCCCTCGAGGGCGTCCCGCAGAAGTGGGATGCTATCCACGTCGCCGGGACTAACGGTAAGGGCACTACCTGCACGTACCTGGCGGCTCTCTGCAGGTCCTTCGGCATATCAAACGGTCTCTTCACCTCGCCCTACCTGGTCGAGCCGCGTGACGCCATCAAAATCAACGGCGTCCCCGTCCAACAAGACGTCTACAGCGACGTTCGACGCAAGATTCTTGACGACGAGCAGTCCCGGCTAGCGCAAGATGCATCGCAGGAGGCCCTTACCATCTTCGAGGTAACCACCCTCATCGCCTTTGGCGTCTTTAGCCGTGCCGATGTGCAGATGGGCCTCGTTGAAGTCGGCCTTGGAGGGCGACTTGACTCGACGAACGCCCTCAGGCGGAAAAAGGTCACCATCATCACCAAGATCGGCCTCGACCACCAGGCATTCCTCGGCAACACCCTGCCCGAGATTGCCAAGGAGAAGGCCGGCATCATGATGTCCGGCGTGCCGTGCGTTGTCGACGGCAGCAACCCGCCCGAGGTCCTCGAAGTCTTCCGGCAGCATGCTGCAAGCGTCTCGGCGCCGCTGCATCTCACCACAAACCAGAATGGACTCCTGGAGACCATGTACCAGTCGGAGTTGATGCCGCATCAGGCCCAGAATATGGCATGTGCCATCACGGCCTTCCAGATTGCTTACCCGCATTTGAACCTCTCCGTGGAGAAGGCTCTGCCGATCTTGAAGGACGTCACACATCTGGGCAGATTGTCCTGGTTGGAAATTGGCGACAAGTATCCGTCACGAAAAGGGAAGCCAATTCTTATTGACGGTGCTCACAACCCGCAATCGGCGGAGACACTGTCCACCTTCGTCGAGAGACGTCTCCGGGATGCAGACAAGCCCGTCACGTGGATCGTGTCGGTCTCCAAGCAGGACGGTAAAGACGCCGCCGGCATGCTTCGCACTCTGCTGAGGCCCGGCGATAGTGTCACCTGCGTGCCTTTCTCCAAGCGGGAGACTATGCCCTGGGTTGAACCCTTGCCGCTCGACACATTGAGGGAGATGGCGTCCGGCGCAGGCGCGAAGGAGATATTCTCGGGCGAAGAAGGTCTCGAGGCGGCCACTCAATGGGCTGTCGACATGGCGAAAGGCGGGCCTATCGTCCTGACTGGTAGTCTTTACCTGGTTGGCGACGCCTACCGGGTTTTATCATGACAAATTTCCAAATCAACGATCATCCATGTAGAGTCAACGGGAATTCAGCACTCCATCGTTCTGTGAGACTCATGATCTTCTGAATTATTACGACCATAACATACTAGTAGTTTCAGACATGGCATGGTTGTATGTTGGACAGTCTCGCTACCCGTGATGGCCTCACCCACCTACCCACAGCACCTTCTGGAGCATGGGGCATGGAGCACGTCGCCTCCTCACCGCCACAGCATCACATGATCCACATTAGCCCGTCCTGATACGCAGCGGTCGTCCAGGTCTCGAGGCACACAGCTACAAAAGTCATTCAACAAGCCTTTGATCGTGCTGTTCACCGAACTCCGCAATGACGGCCCCCACCCACCTCATAATCGTGTGCTGCCACGGCATCTGGACGGGCGGTCCCACCGACGGCCGCTCCGAGTCGGAGTGGCTCATCGCCGGCTTCCAGGCCGGCGAGACGCCGACGTTCATCGAGCACATCAAAGCCGGGCTGGCGGCGCTGCGGGACGACCCGGCTTCCGTGCTCGTGTTTTCGGGGTAAGTCCCGCCTCCTCGGCCGGCTCGGGCTGCAGAGGCTTCTCTGCTTGAAATCGCGCATCCGATCTCTCACCCCCATTCACCGCATTGGCGTTCCATGTTGTTCCAGTCATAGTTCCCAACCATGCATGCTTCCAACAAAGAACATTCGACACTGACAGCTCCCTGCCACACAGGGGACCAACACGCAAAGAGACACGCCTCTCAGAGGCGGAAAGCTACGCCAACCTCGCCTCCGCAAACGCCTATTTTGGCATCTTCCCCTCCTCACCAGACACCACTTCGTTCACGTCCCGCATCCATACAGACACCCTCGCCCTGGACTCGTACCACAACGTCTTACATTCCCTCCTCCTCTTCCGCCGCCTCCACCCCTCCTGGCCGCGGACCTTGACGGTCATCAGCCACGCCTTCAAGAAGCCGCGCATCGTCGACGGCCACTGCGCCGCCATCGGCTTCCCGCTCGAAAGGGTGCGCTTCGTCGGGATCGACCCGCCCGGCATGCGGACTGATGCTGCTGCCGACGACGACGACAAGGGAAATACCAGCGGAAGCGACGGAGACAAGGCGGGGGCTATCGCCGGCGTGCAGCGTGCCGTCGACGAGTGGGCGCAGGATCCGCACGGCGTCGGGACGAGCCTGGGTGGGAAGAGGGGGATGAGAAACCCCTGGGGCCTGGAGGATAGGTTATTCGCGAGCGAGGAGGAGAGGGTGACGAGCGGTGTCGCCACGAGGATCGTAGCCGGGCATGAGGCGTTGGTTGAAGATGCAAAGAGGCCGTGGGCTTGAGACGTTTCTCAGGATATACTACTATAACACGAGTAATACTTCAAATCCTTCAAGATGCTGCAGTTTCCCCTCGACCGTGACGCCTGTCAAACCCGACGTCTCACATCCTCGCTCTCCTCTCATCGCCGCCGCGGCCGCCGTCCTTCCCGGCGACGGCATCGACCAGGAACCTCAACGAGTCCTCCACCATCCTCTCACTGAACGCGTGCCCGACGCCCTCGTACACGTTGTTCTCGAGCGTGACGCCCTCGTCGGCGTACCACGTCCCCGCCGCTCCCGCAAAGAACTCGATAAAGGGCTCCGACATCTTATACGGCACCAGCTTGTCCTCGGCGCCGGAGCACACGAGGAACTTCTTGCCACCGACGCGGAGGCGGTCGAGCGTGCCACGAAGGCGCCGCCTCTCGTTCTCCGGCACGCCCTCCGCGGACGCGGGGACGGCGCCGGTGCCGAAGAGCATGCCCTTGGGATCGTGCCGGAGGCACGACGCCACCAGGCCGGGCGGAAAGTCCCTGCTGCCGAGGAAGGAGGCGCCATTGTCCTCGGCGGAGAAGGTCGCCAGCTTGGACTTCTTCGCGCGGTCCGACAGGAGTGCTTTGTCCGCCGAGCCCCGTCAGCCTTCTCGCCTCACACACATACAGACACACAAGTGCAAATCGTCGGTCGATCGCGGGAAAGGTCAACACTCACCCATGTAATCGGGACACCCGATGATGACGACCCCGGCTGACACCCTGTCCTCTCTGAACATCGTCTGCCACGCGCTGTGCCCGCCTAGGCTCACGCCCAGCACGAGGTGCTGGTCCATCTTCCACCCCTCGTCGGCGCCCCGTCGCGCGAGCTCCAGCTTCAGGTACCCCTCGACGACGTCGATCAGCGCCGTCGTGTCGCTCGCCATCCCCGACACCATCGCCCACATGTCGAGCGCGTGCGTCGCGTTGCCCTCGCGCCACGAATCGCTCGCAGTCGGGGCCACGTTCCTGGTGCCATGGTTCTGCTGGTCAAAAGCCACGGCGATGAGCGCCCTGCCACCGTCACCGCCGCTCGCTCCGTTCCCGGCCGCCGCCGACGATGACGACGCCATCACTTCCCACCGCGCGATGACCCGGCTCGCGAAGTCTCCCATGTCCTCCTTGGCGCGCAGGCGCGGGTGGTGCAGCCACAAGCACGAGACGGCCGACGCCCGCCGCTTGACGAGCTCCTCAAGGCCGTAGACGTCGCAGAGGAGACCCGACATGGGGAGCGTCATCTTGGAGACGTCTGGGGGCGGGGTGGATATGCCCATTGGGTTGTTTGTCGACGCCATATCGAGCACGTATTGTACTTCTCGATATTAGTGTGATTGAATAGCAAGTTTGCGTGATTCGCCGTGGTTCTATGACATTCGACGGGAGTTACGTAGCCAGCGATGATGATTCACTCACCTTGGGTTGAGTTACGCGGGAGTGGATGAGTAAAGTCTGAGTGTTAGTGAGTTGCGGGTGCGAAGTTACCGAGAGCCCCAGAAAAGACGGAGTTGCGACAGATTCGAGCGAGTGCCGTCAATGTGGGTGCGAGCGGCGTTTATATCCGAGCAACTCACAGCCCGTCCGAAGTCCAACATCGTTCTAAATGTGAAGAAGCTCAAAGCAAAATCGAGAGAGGCGCATTGAATTTTAAGCCGTTTCAAGTAAGCCAGTTGAAGCATCGCCCTGGAGGCTTGGCCATGCAGAGAAACTTCGACACGGAGAACGCAGAGAGAAATGGTTTCCAAGGCCATCAATTTAGAAGATGAGTTTCCTAGTGTGATATAGAAAAGCCCGAGCTACCTTCGTCAAAGTCCCATGAGCCCCCCCTCCAGCAGAATTCGCAGTAAAAGAGTCGCCATTCGAGCATGCAGACTTCCCTCCCAAACGCCATATTTCTGTGCCTTTCCTACCCCATTCCGTGCCCGTATTCCGTGTCGTTACGACCTATGTACGTTGATCAATCGGTTTTTAGTTGGCCTGCTTGAACAGGATATGCTCATTAAGTCTCCCTAGGGCGCGGGGTTATCTTATCGCCCACGCCCTTGCGAGGTGGATCTGCGACCGCTTCGCCTATACTGGATGACATCGGTCTCAATCCATCTTCCAATGATTTGTCAGACCACCGTCGTGGTCCTCGTTGCCAAGGTACAGCTCAACCGCGTACAAGGACATTGTCGCCGCCACGTTCGTCCAGCGCCAGACGTTGCCACCAGGATCGCCTCCTCTCAGGGTCCAACCGTCCGGTCCGTCGTTGGTCGAGAAATGTTGTAAGAGCAGACTGGTGTACATGGCGATAAGGATGGACGGCGAAAAGTAGGTGATGATCCCGAGAAGCCAGTTGGCTGCGTCTGATTCCTCGAGGGACGGCTCATCCATAAGAGCCCTGGCTCCGGATTCGCGAACCGCAGGGATAATGCGAGTAGCGCAGTAAAAGACGAGGAGTCGGAAAGCAAGCGAGATGATGACGGACGGGGTGATGGTCTGGAAAGCGGCGTAGAGAAGACTGAGAGACGAGTGGACAGCGTGAGGGAGAGAGCCGAGCATGTGAAGGAGGGTCGAGTACGATGCCATGATGATGGGCGGCAGAGGTGGGAAGTCGGGCTGAGACAACTGGTGTTGGTCCGCCTCGGTGGACTCGGAGGGTAGGTAGTCGGTAAAGATTTGGTAAACGCAAAGGACAACGTATGCGAATAGAAGGGACGATTCGACAGGATTTCCGCGGCCACTGCCTATCCCGTATGCGCAAAGGAAGAAGGCCGAAGTCATGGTGACGCCGATCAGAATCGCGTCGGAGTTGTCGATGTAGGGGAAGTGAGCAACGCGCCAGAGGAAATAGACGGCACTCGCAAGCACGCTACCGGAAATAACAAGCAGTATGATCTGTCATGTTGGTTAGCAAGTCTCTTGGACAAGTGCATGCAATTCAACCTCGCGCAGCCCTGGCAGGACCAAGTTCATTGGTGACAGCTCGGGTCTCACAGGGTTGGGGACAGGGAGGGGGTTCAACGTGCAATCCAAGTGTCACTTCGTCCTCTGTTGACCAGCCACTTTGTGATTTGTCCGGCGGCCTGGATGACAAGCAGAGTGCAGAAACCCTCGAGGAGCTGGAAGACCGGACTGGAGTACCTCAGGGTCTTATCCCAACCACCCAAGGTAATGGTCTCGACAACACCACCCTCACCAAAAACCCACTCGCCCCATGACGTCGACTTGGAGGACGTGAGACCCTGCAGTGTCCGCTCCACCCAGTTGGTAGCGCCAGCATCGACGGCGAAGCGGCCAAGGGCCCAGATTAACAGGCCGGGGATGACGATCCACTGCGAGAGGCGGAGGATGACGGAAATGGCCCAGCGAACGCGCGACTCGGCGGGAGTGACGACGGCGATGGCCGAGTAGATAAAGTAGAAGGCGCAAAGGGCAAGACTGTAGGCCAAGCCACTATCCCTGCCGCCGACATCAAAGGCGACGGGTATGGAAAGCACTATGCTCAGCAGGAAGATGGCACTGGCGGCGATTCGGAGGAACCACCACATCGGCGCGACGAGCTGGCTTGCTAGAGCCGCGCCGACAGAGGGGTTTGTTTCTGGCGATGGCCGGCCACCTTGGACGGCGAGGCGGCTTAGTGGAGGTCGGTCGAGGAAAGCGAGGAAGGGGCGGACGTGGAGTTGTCGCAGTCCACGAGAGGGTCGGGTTGAGGTTGGCGGCGGCGAAGAGAGGGAGAGGGAGAGCACGCGAGAGCTGATGACGGGCGAGAGGACCGAGTGTTGGGAGGTTGCTCTCAGGGCAAGGTAGATGGACTGATTTGAGGGGTCGAGGACGGCGGTCGAGACTGTCGACGATTATATAATGCAGAAGCTGTAGATAGAAGAAATCACTCTGGCGTAAGAATGGCAGGCGCTCGCGAGGGGGAGAAAGAGCGTGAGGTAGGTAGGTGCGGTCCAGGTGTAGGTGCAGGTGCAGGTGCAGCGGTCGGGAAAGCAAGGCCTGGGCGATTAAATTCAACCGGGAGATTTTTGGGCGAGGTGGCAGGAAGCGGACCCATGGATTGGAGCTTAGGCTTATCGTTTGAGGCGGCTGCTCGCCTAGTTCTTATCTTCACGTGGCGCGGCTTGCTAAGGGACAAAGATCCCCCCCCAAAGGGAGTGGAGGATATGCCTCTGTGAGCACTTTTGTTTAGGCTTGTGAGCGGTGAAGCTGCAGCTCTAAGGCAGGCTTGTGTGATGTCAAAGCTTCCCCCCTCCGTTTCCTCTCTTGCTTCTTTTTTTTTGGTCCTCGCAGACAATGAGAACAAACGGCGAATGCTCGACGAGGTACTAGGTACTGTACCTACTGCCTGGGTAGCTAGCTAGGTAGGTGGGCAACAAATGAGACCAGGATCTGCAAGACACAAGGCCATACCCGGGCTGCATGCAACTCACATGCAGAATACATAGGCAGACACGGAATAAGGAAAATAGAAGAAAAAAAGAAATGCAATTGAATTCGGTGGACAGCTCTCAGGTCGCGTGCCCCTATCGCAGTCTCTTCTAGCCCGGATTCCAGCCAAGATTACCAAGAGGTCGGGCCCGAGAGCCATTGATGGGGTCTGGACCTGCCAAAGGGCGGCAACGCCTGAATGGAACCATTGCAGTCGGTTATGGCAGCGTTGCAGTCTCTTCTACAGGCGCCCCTGCAGCTACTACTAGACCACGGCCTCCACTTCTCGCCGTGTTGGTGTAATTCTAGGCCCATCTGATATCATCCCTGCTCGCTCCTCTCTGCCATCCAACGGGTTGAGCTCTCCAAGTTGTCTGCATGTGACAGCCAATCATGGGACCTTTCCCCACATGGTCTCTGCTTCAACCTCACCTAACCCTCCTTGGACATCACGACTAAACAACCACCGCGCAGGTCACCTGGACACTTTGAAACCCCCTCTGCATCCCATTCCGAAGTTGACGGCAGATGCGGGTATTTCGATAATGGCGCCAGATGTCTCTTTTGGATGTGGGGACCACGTGCGCACCAGGAGTAATGGCGAGAAACGATGTAGGTAATGGTAGCGCATTTTATTATCACTTCCAGCCATGATAAACACATGTAGTTGATTTCAACTCAACTTTTCAGACTCAGGGAGAACCTGTAGTATAGCGCGTGGCCTTTTTTTCTCCTCTTCACGTACCTAGATTCGGGTAGTCGCACAACAGGAAGTACATCAAGCAGATAGCAAAGTCAGAAATGGGCTTCCTAGGATTTCAGTACAGACGTCTGAGACCGCATCCGTGATCGGAGTATCCACACACTTGACCCGGCCGATCGCTCGAGTGGCGCCGGTCTCGAAAGCCAACGGTTTCCTTGTTCGGCTACCTTGCAACGTAGTCAACCATCACAGGCATACCAACGCTCGGCCGGATGGTCCTCTTCCCGGCGGCGAGTGACTCGGCTGTACGCCATCTAACAGAGGCATGGCAGATGGATCGTCTGGTAGTTGCTGCAGTTCCTGGCGGTGGGCATGTCGCTCCCCGTCTGGAGATAAAGTTGCCAGTAGCTCGTGTTCTCCAACTCACAGGCGAGGAAGTTCAGCTCTGCTCTTGGTTGTCAGCATATCTGCGGTATCAACATGACGCGATAGGCGAGCCACATACGGCGCCCCCAGCTGCTGCCCTGTCTGGTCATAATGGTGTCCCCCTCGAGCCCCCACACATCGACCAAGTCCTTGCCCAATAGGAGTGACTTGTACGACGTCGCATCGCTCTTGATACCCAGGTACAGGCTCGAATTGGCGCTCTGGATGGTCCCGGCAATGTTGAAGTACTCGGCTGACGCTTCGGAGCCTAGGACCGGGATCGACGTGTCCTTGGGGTACGACTGGAGGTAAAGGTGGTAGATGGGGCTGCTCACGCTCCTGATCAGCTCGGGCTTGGCCAGCGCTGTGCCGGCAAGGGAGGCCAGAGTGGCCGAGAGTAGGACGAGAAGGCGCATACTGAAACGTTGCGTTGAGGGTAAGGCGAGATACAGAAACCGACCACAAAGTATATTGGTACTGGAGCTCTTAGGGAACCGCTCGCTGATATAGCAGTTCATGAATCACATCTGATGGCGACAACGTCTTCTTTCTGCGGCTCATGACCTTCCGAAAGCTTACTCGAATTACATTGATTGTGGTAAGTCAATATAGCGGGTAAATCAGTTGACATGGGTGACGTTTCTTGCTGTCCAATCCGTCGCGCCTACGTAACGATGTATACATTAGAGTGCAATATGTCTCTAACGGCGCGCCCTCACATAGCCGTCCTGAACGCAGCAAACCGGCATGAAGGAACGCGGAAGTCGGCACAAGGATGACGATCCCCTCCTAGACTCGGCCCTTTACAGTTTTCAATACCCTCGCACCACGCGCGGGCAAAAGTCATCCAAGAGACGTTGCACGTAAATGATGTACGATGTAATTATCAGTACCTGACCGGAGCGCAAAACGAAACCACGCGAGGTACGGAACAAAAGATGCATGGACCTTGAAAAAGCCGGAGAAGCCAGGGCCATCCCATGCCCTCGCAAACCTCCAGAGCTGCTCAAGCTCCGACTCGAGTCCAACGGCGCGCAGAGCCTGTCAGGTGATGGCCTGCGCCGTCACAGCCATTGGCCACACTTTGGCGACGAAAACGAGAATCGACACGCAGTGATACCCGAGAGAGCCTTTGCGATATATTAGACGAGCCATGCTCCATCTTGCCCGTATGCACGATAATTGTCCATGTGCACTGCGCGTTACGGTACCCATGGTCGCACAAGCTTAGGTCGAGTGAGAAGCTTGACGGCCAGGGGGAGGTGGCAGAAGCAGGAAAAAGAATAGGATGTGGGGATTCTACTATGTACTCTGTACGGATAGAGCTTCAACAATTCCCTCCCCCACAACGTCCCAAGATACAAAAAATAATAACCCAGCCAAGAGACCTTTACATAGTACCATGTACACCGAAATCATCACCCCTGGCTAATTGACAGTCTGTGTTTTCTACCTATCTCGGTGCAGCCAGACACGCAAATTACTCGTGCCCCAACGATTGGCCACAGCGGGGCAATGGGTCTGCTTCCACTCCTCCTCCCCCACCAATACCCGCTACGCCACAGGTTACACACAACAGAAGAACCTCTGTAGTGTGGGAAAAGAAGGCAACCTTTACACCGCTTTTAGTGTCGAAACCCCTTCGTCCTCCCACCCCCGGTACCACCCCAAGCCCCCCCGACCCCTAAACAGCCCGCAATCAGGAGATTTGCCATTTTCGAGGCGTGATCTTCTTCCCGACAACACTCGATTCAATTGCGCGCGCCGAGGTGGAACTACACAACATTCTCATCTGCTGAAAAAGCGCGCAGGGTCAAAACTCTCATTCCTTCCGTGGACACTCTTTTACCGTCTGATTGTCGTCTTTTACATATATCAACGACCCAGAACAGCTGATTGCTGACCTTCGTTTGACCTTCGTCCCTTCGTCTCTTCGCCCCTCCATTCTTGGCTAGGACAGATATATTTCCTCCTTTTCTTAGAACCAAACGCCCCGTTCCTCACTCACTCTCTCTCTCTCTCTCTCTTTGCCAACGGCGCGTCACACACGCACGCACACACGCACAAAGACAGTCACGTACGAATATTCCCCCCCCTCAGGAAAAAGGAAACCCGCAACAATGGCCTCATCCGCCGCCTCGACCGTAACGAAGCCGTCCAAGCGCAAGTCCGCCGCCGCGCCTCCCGCCGATGGCGTCGCCGCCGGTAAGCTGACGACCGATGCGCCGTCCGCCGAGAAGGACTTCTTCTGGACCTACACCGAGGAGCCGCACCGGACCCGCCGTCTGGCCATCATCAAGGCTCATCCCGAGGTACGTCTGCTCACAAGCCCCCTTCCCGCAGCAGCTCCCCTCGAGGCCAATGGCTCATCGGAGTATCCGCAGACGGCTAACAAATCCACACTCTGATAGGTAACAAAGCTCTGCGGCCCGGAGCCCCTGACCAAGTACGTCGTCGCCGGTGTCGTCGCAATGCAGATATTCTGGGCCTGGTACCTGAGCGAGACGTCCTTCTTCTCCTGGAAGTTCTGGCTCGTCGCCTACGTCTTCGGCGCCACGGCCAATCAGAACCTCTTTCTCGCCATCCACGAAATCTCCCACAACCTCGCCTTCCGCTCCCCGCTCGCCAACCGCCTCTTCGCCATATTCGCCAACCTCCCCATCGGTGTCCCCTACAGCGCCTCCTTCCGCCCCTACCACCTCACCCACCACAAGTCCCTAGGCGTTGACGGCCTCGACACCGACCTCCCCACCGCCATCGAGGTTGTCCTCTTTGACTCCATCCTCGGCAAGGCCTTCTTCTGCACCTTCCAGATCTTCTTCTACGCCATCCGCCCGACCCTCGTCTACGCCGTCGCCTTCACCTGGGTCCACTACGTAAACATTGCTGTCCAGCTCGCCTTCGACTACGCCCTGTTCACCACCCTCGGCGGCAACGCCCTTCTCTACCTCCTCCTCTCCTCCTTCCTTGCCGGCTCCCTGCACCCGCTGGCCGGCCACTTCATCGCCGAGCACTACGTCTACGAGACCGTCCCCGCCGGCGCCAGCGACGCAGCCAACAATATCCCCGTCCCCGAAACCTTCTCCTACTACGGCCCCCTCAACTTCCTCACTTACAACGTCGGCCTGCACAACGAGCACCACGACTTCCCCGCCGTCCCTTGGACCCGGCTGCCCAAGCTGCGCGAGATGGCCAAGGAGTTCTACGATGACCTGCCCCGTCACGAGAGCTGGACATACGTCATCTGGCGCTTCATCCTCGACGAGAATGTCGGCATCACCTCCCGCGTCAAGAGGAAGCAGGGCGGGCGCATCGTCGGCGGCGGCGCAAAGTGGGCGCGTGAGGAGATTGAGGCTTAGAGTGAGGAGGCGGCTTGGGTTTGATTTGCACCGTAATACATATTTTACAAGATAAAATTGGGAGATCGAGGGTTAGAGAAAACGAGCATCATCCGCACGAAAAGTAAAGTCGTTCCTTTTGGGGTCTCATGGACGGATGTTCATCACGACATAGCCCTGTTGATATGGAACAAGTCCACTTAGAAACTTTGTAATAATTCTTTGGGACCGTAATGTTTAAGACATTGAACGGCGCGACCATTTCAGGGGGTTCCTAGATACCCGGCTACTGCAAATACGAGCAAACGTAGCCTTGGAGTATTTGTTGGACATTAAATCGCGTGAGGCTTGCTCTTGTTGTGTCGACTACCTGTCCAAAGAAACCTATAATCTCATCCGTCTGAGACGGCGCGGCGAGGAAAGAGCACACATCTCATTGCGCGTGCGTCTCTTCTACAAGGAAAGAGATAGCGTGATAGAACTTTCAACATCGAAGCAATACGTGGTGGATGGGGGGTAGTGTGTGTTGGATCATCCGGAACATAAAAATCAACGCTAGAAACAGGAATCTCGGCATGGGTCTCGGCCGTAATCAGAAAAATAGGGCAGAATTATGAGATCAGTTTCTGAAATCAACTACTTCACGTTCATGACGCCGGACCGTTACGACAAAGAGAATAGAACCCGTATGGTTACATGTGTGATTGTGACTCCATCCCATGTCAAATCGAGGCTACTGTTGATGGATGATTTCCATCCGCCAAACCCCACCTTCAAAACATCCGCTCACCGTGCTGTTCTCCTTTAGCTTACAGAGTGATGGCAGCAGTGCCAAAACGCTTATGTGCCCAACAGCTCGTCTTCATAAATCCTCCAGTACAAAACTCGTAGAAAGGGAAACTGCCAGGAAATGACAAGATCAAAAGAAGAAGTAGGCAAGCAAGAAGCTGAGGAGGCACAGAATGGCAACCATCTGCACCGAGACTCCGTCAACTCCCTGCCTTATCGCCGCGGCAGCTTCTTGGGTGCTGGGAAGCTTCTCGCTCTCCGTCTTGACACGTTGACGCAGCCCGCTGTTGTCCTGAAGGCTGAGAATTTTGGCCTCGGCCTGGGAAAGCTTCTGCTTCAGCTCGTCGTAGGTGGCCTGGGCGGTGTTGGCGACAACGTGACTCGCGGCACTGACTGTTGACTGGGCCATCTCGGAAACGCTGTCATCCTTTACATCGGAAGTTGAAGGGCGTGCAGCCGAAGCACCGGGGCTACCGGAGCCATCAGCCTCTGGACCGGGAGATGAGTAGACGTGCGAGACATCGGGAGTGTGGTCCTACAATTATCAGTACAGGTATGCGATATTGATTGGAGAAGAGAGTCGAGACATACGCCGTTCACGACGGAGTGTCGGTTCGGGGTAGAGGCCACAGCGGAGGCACCGGACTGGTCCTCGCCGGTAAGCCAGTTGACGCGGATCTTTCTCTCAATGACGGTAGACTTATCAGTCTGGTCGAGCTGTTTGTCGGGCTTGATTAGTCTATGCGCCACGATTTCGGACATTGTCATGGGTCCGTTCTCACAATGTTGGCAATACTCGCGAACTCCTTGTCGGCAGTGATGGGGACGGACTGGACGAGGAACTTGTCGCGGCACTTGGTGTCGAGAGGCGGCTCCTGCTTCATGGCCTGAAGGAGAACTTGTTGCGGTCAGTTGCATGTGACCACCTGGCAATTGCGAGCTGCGTACCGGTAACCTCCACATCTTGTCCAGGCTCGACACGACCCGAATTGGGGCGAACGCAGTACCTGAGATGTCGTCAGTCGCTTACGAGGGACCGCACGGAGTGCAGGGGATCGTACTGCTTCGGGGCGGTGGTTTTGACCTGGTTGCATGTCTTGTGAGCGGAGGGTGACGTGAGGCCCAAGGAACTGGGCGGTGACGTACCTTGAAGGCGATAGGGGTCTGGTTCGGGTTCTTGATTCGGAGAATCTGTGATACTTCCACGGTGAATGGCCCTAAAAGAGGAGGAAATGTGAGTGCGAGGCAGCAAAGGTGATGGCGCACAGGGCCAACTGACGTCGGAAGCTCAGCTCGGCGGGCTCGATGTCGACAGACATGGTGAAAGTTCTGGGGAGCGGGGGCTTGGGAGGGTGATGCAAGATCTTAGGCTACAGGTAAGGAGACAAGAGGATCTCGGCGCAGTCAACGCAGGCCTAGGCCTAAGCAGACAGAGAGGAAAAGAGATTTTGCGAGTTGAAGGTGAGGGGAGAAAAGTGTCGAAGGAGCGTTGCGCGCGGGGCGATATTAAGAAAGGCGCTGGTTTGTAAGATAGTTAAAGGCAAGGTCAGGGTTTCCGAAAAGGCTCGAAGGAAGGACGGAAAGGAAGGAAGGCAGGGTTAAAGCAGGTGTTTCGCACGCAAGAGCCTACGACGTAATACGCACCACCGTAACCAACCGCAGCAAGACCCGGGCTGGACTGGACTCGATTGGGATAGGGAGGATTGCGCACACAGGCAATCTTGTCCAGGAGTCCAGGCCAGGTTTCATTAAGGTGCACACTCTAGCCCCTAGCGGATGGTCAATCGGAGCTGCGCGCTGGGGCCCTCCACTAGCAAACTGCTCCAGGAACAGGGGGGTTAATCCGGCTCCGGGGGTGTGTGTTTGTCCACTGAAATCCAAGGGACCACTTCCTCGTGGCCTCCGAGGTGAAAAGGTACTTTACATGAGATGACTAGCTAAGGAATACGCGGGTGAATGGCTGGATTAGGTAGGTAGGTAGGCAGTTACAGCTGCTCCTCTCTAGTGGAACTCTGAGTGAGGTCTAGAAAGCTGGGCAATAGAGAAGCAGACTACCAGAAGATTTTAATAGAGCAGGAAGAGCAAGTGTACTTACTTGTTTGTATTGGTCAGAAACAAGAGCCAAGGTAGGTACCTATAACAGGATGCTCTCACAGGCCCATTGTCCGTGGTATCGGTCCCTCCCGCGCGCTCCAGCCACTGTAGGAAAACAGCCCCTCTATCCACAGTTCGGAGAAGGCACCTGCGGATGACGTCTAGCAAACGGAAACAGCGACTCAGACCAGTGCTCCTCTTACATTCTGCATATTTGGCTTCAGTAAACCAACGCTTGTTCACAAACGCACCCGAATCCGATTGATCACATTGGGAAGAAATACTCCAACATATATTCTCCTTCAGCACGCGTGTCACTTGTGCTCATCACCCTGCCCATCTGCAGCTTTCATCGACACCGTCCCAGCAGCCACAAACAACCCCGCCACGAAAGATGACCCAGTCCGATCTCGACCAGCTGCTCGACATGGGCTTCGAGAAGGCCCGAGCTGAGCTGGCAGTCAAGAAGACAGGCAACTGTTAGTCCTATCTCATGTCATCACATCATTTTCTGAAGACAGCACCATTGACAGCCCTCACAGTGAACGGAGCTCTTGAGTGGCTCGAGGCAAACCAGGATAAGCCTCTCGATGAGCTTGCTGCCGCTGCCAGCACTGCCGCCAAGGACGACGAGGACGACGATGCAGGCGAGGTCCAGGCCAACATCGATGCTCTCGAGAGCGGTGCCACCGCAAAGTCGCTTGTTTGCAACGAGTGTGGTAAGCGCTTCAGATCACAGGATACTGCCTCCTACCATGCGACCAAGACGTAAGCTCATTCTCGCCTCCTGTGAAATTTCCCTCAAGCCTGTTTCTAGCTTCGTGGCAACCCTCAGTGACTACAGACTGGTTCACTTGGTTCATTATATAATCATGTATTGACATGCAACAGGGATCACACTGATTTCTCGGAGTCAACGGAGGAGATCGCCCCCTTGACGGACGACCAGAAGAAGGCCAAGCTCGCCGAGCTGCGCGAGCAGCTCAAGGAGAAGAAGGCGAGACAGGCCGTTCTGGACAAGGAGGAGGCCAAGCGCAATGAGAAAATCCGCATGAAGGCGACCAAGGAAACCCAAGAAGCAAAGGAAGAGTTGCAGCGTAAGGAGCAGATCAAAGAGGCAGCCAAGAAGCGTCAGGAGAAGCAGGACGACCTGGAGGCGAAGCGCCGCATCAAGGCTAAGATCGAGGCCGACAAGGAGGAGCGTCGCCGCAAGGCGGAGGAAGCCAAGGCCGCAAGAGAAGGCAGAGCCCCCGAGCCCGGTCCTGTCGCCGCACCCTCCATCCCGAAGACCACGGCAAACCATAACGAGGCTCGCTTGAGGTTGCAGACGTCGGGCGGTAACGTCATGAAGACTCTCCCCGCCGAGACTACTCTCTTCGAAGTGGCCCAGATGCTCCAGTCCGAGAATGGCTTGGAGGTCACGAGCTTCTCAACCACGTTCCCGAGGAAGACGTTCGAGGGTCACATGGACCTGAGCAAGACTTTGAAGGAGGCTGGCCTTACTCCTAGCGCCGTTCTCATCGTCAAATGAGTGCACCGTTGGGAAATAACGACCAGGGAGTAAAGGGCTGCATGGACTGGCGTTGGGGATGTAGACATCAGAGGCAAAGACGCGACAGTGATAGCGCGTCATGAGAACCAAGAATCGACATGAGCTGCAAGTCTGGCCAAGTTGATTGATGTGCATGCCTAGCAATGTTATTCCTCATGGACCCGGGGCCAGTTGCTCCTTCTATGCCGAGGGGCTCCCAGGGGATCAACAATACCGCTGACAGGCATTACTTAGGCCTTGTTGGGCTTCCACGGTGAATACGACCCATTTGATTTGATTGGCAAATGTGACGTATCTTGACCTAGGGGACAGTGGCTCAAGTTGGAGGGCAGAGAGAGGATAGCTCTTGAGCGATCGGGATCCGAGGCATACAGATGTACGTTTAAATGGAACCAAACACCAAGGCCCAAATCGAGCCACGTCGTGCTCGTTCATGACGATTGACCCCTCACCCACTACAACCTTCATTTACTGGTGCAGATGCCACCTTGATGACATTCCCGACAACATGGTTTGAGGGACCATGTCAACCCATGTTGTCGTTGATGGTGCGAAAACAGGAACCATTAGTGACCACGAATAACGACGGGCGAGGGACCGAGTGTTGAATCATAAACCATTCCTGCTCAAGCTAAGCTGGTGTATCATGTCGACGTACGCGACTCACTCCGTCAAGAGGCGCCGCGCGTATGTCCCGGTATGTTCAAAGCATGCCAAATTCCACTTTCATTTTTTGAGGATGTCCAGTGAACTCCGCGTAGAGAGCGTCTTCACATTATCGTATGAGAGCTACTCTGTCCAGGCAGCAGGATATCGTGCCTCCACCCAATCCTTTATGATCGCGCGAATCGTAGAACCCCCGGATCCATGCAGTTGAAGTTACAAAGGGAAGGAAAACGTCGAAGAAATCGCTTAGTCGAAGAGACCGAATCCCATGTCGTCGTCGGACTCCTCCTTGTCTGTGGCTGGGTGTCAGTATACACAGCGGACCTGATTGGGGATCGGAGAGAAACGTACCCTCCTCCTTCGGCGCCTCCTCAGCGGCAGCCTCGGCGGCACCGCCAGCGGCGGCAGCGCCTCCGGCAGCGGGGGCGGCAGCGCCACCACCGGAGCCGACGTTGGAGAGCAGGTCCTTGACGTCCTTGCCCTCAAGAGCCTGTGGGTCCTCAAATCAGCCTTCCAAGTTCCTCGTCGATTGGTGGGAGAAGAGAGTTGTCGCGTCGTACCTTGGCGAACAGAGAGGTCCAGATGGGCTCAACGTCCTCGATCTTGGCAGCCTTGATCAGGGCCTGGAGCTTGTCGGCCTAGCACACACCACCATCATTAGTATTCGTTCGAGTCGGGGTATTTTTTGTCTTGTCATTTTCGAGGCGGGGTTTGTGTGTTTTCGGGGCGGACGCACAGTGATCTCGACGCCATCATCGGCGAGGATGAGGGCCGCGTAGGAAGAAGCGAGCTCGGCGGTCGACATTGTGACTGATTTGGGGGGCGGGGGGCGTTTGCGACTGGAGGTTGACTTCGCGGGTGATGAGTGTGATTGACGAAGGAGCAGTCAATATGGTATCGTGAAATCATGCCACGGTCGAAATTTGGCAGGGCTTTCAAGACCTAATTTTGCTGGCGGCGCTTTCTCGGTTAAAGTAAGTGCCTTTCCGTGGGACCCACCTTGCTATGTTCTTTGATTGGTTGAGAGCTTGAGCCAATAGGATTGCAGATCGACGTCCTGGGCTGCCGGGCTTGCCAGGACCCCGCTGCCGTCGGTGTCAGTTGGGTCATGCCCCACATCGATACCTCGATTTGTCTCTCTACCTACCTACCTTACCTCTAGTGCCCAGGCGTGGCAGCAACAGGTCATCACCCCACCTCGTACTTATCACAAGTAGCTGCAAGTTGACGTGCACCTTTCCATTGGATTCCGGACCATCATCGCATTTGCACCACTCACCTTACATACCTACTCAGCACGCATACATACTTGCGGATACCACGGACGGCATATCTTGTCGCAGACGTCTTACCAATACAATATTTTCTTGCTCAACCGTAACCCCCAGTGTAGCAGGAAGACGGCCGGACACTCGGACTGGCCTGGAATTCCTAGCCCCGCTATCGCGCTTCGTTGAATGTTGGAGCAGTGGCAGACCTGCAAGGGTACTGACATCCAGCGTAAGAGGTGCATGCCTTGGCCGTCCATGATCGCGAACAGCCGGCAGCTACCCTTATTCCAACTCTACAACCCTCCCGGCAATCAACGCCCGTCGTAGATTACGTCACGCAATATGGATACTCCTACATGCCCCCCGCCGCGGGACGACCGCGAGAAGGAGATTCTGGACAAGCTGGTAGCGATCCGCGACAGACTGCAGCTGCTGAAGCAGGATCGGACGACATACATTCGCAGTCAGGATGTACTCCCGCTGTACGATGAGACCATCGAACAGGTTCGCCAGCTCAACGAGTTCCGATCGTCTGATCGAAGGGAGGAGAACAGAGGTATTGCGCTATCGTCGCGGCTGTGCGGGGTCAACGGCTAACCCGCACTACAGTGGACAGAGTATTAGAGAGCTGTTTCCAGCTTTTGTCGCTCTTCTTCATGACGATCGGTCGAAACAACGAAGCCCCGGCCGCCTATGCGTTGACGTCCACCATTAAGAGACTGCTGGATCACCTCACCGAAGTCGACCTGTACTCGGCTAAAGACCTAGAGAGCTTGTCGCACACCCTCACGAAGCTGGCGCATAACGTCAAGTCTACCGAAAATGAATACTCGCCATACCTCATCACTCTACTGTCGAACAGACTAGACCTTTGTGAACAGTCTCTGGCCAATCTCAGAAAGCGCCTGGAACGTCTCGAGGATCCCCTACCGACGACGTACGAGAAGCTGATCTCTATTCTGAGGTCCATGTCTCTGGCAAACACGCGGGCCAAGGTAGGTTTGGTCTTTTCAAGTATGCGATTCCACATCTGACGCTGCGCAGTTCTCGTCATCAGAGGTCCAGAAGCTGCAAGCCCAGTTACGAGAGATCGACGAACAGAACAAGGAGGGCAAGTTTGTGATTGCGGAAGGACGCGTCCCCGCTGGAAGCGAAGAGGTGACTGCACTACTGGAAAAATGCCTGCAATGGTCCGACGTTGTGCTTGAGAGGTACGACTGCGACCCTTCATTAGGAAGTGCGCTGCTGACTTCGTCTCTAGAAAAGGAGTGATCCCTGAACCATTCCGGCCGATATACGACGTTCTATTCCGAATCCGCAACGAGCTCGAGAAGCTCTCTGTTACGCAAGCTTGGTCTCTACGTGAGGCAGACCTCTTCGACTTCCAAAGGGAGTTGGACAAGATTGATGAAAGCAGAGTCGACGGAAATTGGCTAGATGACGACGGCCAACCCGCTGAGTTATACGTCCAGCGTGTAAGCAAATCTGCCGATCCATGTCAGATCCTGGCTGACACTGTGGGCAGACGCTCCTTTACCTCATCAGAAGAAGCTACGCCTATATCTACTCGCTCATGATATCCTCGGAACCCGTATCTGAGGCCCTGTTACCGATCTACAACCAGCTGCAAACGCTCAAGAGATGCTTAATCGAGGTTAAGAACAGTGGTGGCGTTCAGTCTGTCAGGGAGCTGTACCCTTACAGCATGAAAGTATATCACCCTAATTTGGAAATCTACACAAGAGTCAAGGTTGACATGTGTCGCAGCTTCACTCGATCGACAACATGCGTCAAGACGGAAAGTTCGTGATCAACAACGATATTCCTGAAGGGCAGGGTAGTGTCAGCGAGCTTCTCGCCGAGTGTTTTGAGCTCAACTATGAACTCAGGGTTGCTGCTGAAGAGCAAGCCGAGGCAGAATGATGAGCGGTGACGTTGGTTTTCGGGGCGTAAGTGGACTAGCGGGTGTATCGGGTCGGTCTTGGGTTCTCTTACTGGCCACTGGGACTGTCAGGACTGCAGTCTAATGGGAAAGGTTAAACGGGACAAGGCAAACTCGGGTGTATTCGAATATGGACCAATGACATGATTTCTCGACTCGGGGAGCGTGAGCTCGAGCTTCTGCGAGATGTGGGATGACACCTCGATTGATAGTGGTGTAATGTGCTCTGACGTTCCATCCCGACTTGGGGGTTTCCTGAAAGTTCATCGGGACTTCGGATGCGTCACCTGCCTCATGGCGTGGCCGTGCCTAGGGCTACATCTGGATTATGTCGAAGTGCTGGGCGTCATTCTCTATATGGACATCTTTTTTCCAGCACCTCCATGGTTTTCTTCTTTGCCCTCGGCCGTACACCCATGACGATGCCGCCGCGAACCCTTGAGGTTGCGAGGCTCTTCGTTGGGCGAAGGGCCAGGCGGTGTTTCTCACAGACGGATCGCAGAGCGAATCGCAGAGCGAGACGCCGTCGTCATTGGACCATAAAGGCATTCGACACTATTCCAATGCAGAGCGCCTGATCATCTCTGCGCGAACCTTTCTTTCGGATGTTTCAATTATTTGAGATCCTTGATCCTCACCCAACTTACTTACCTTGGCCACGAACCCATCAAATGAGAAGAACGAGACTCCGCAAACATTGGCCTCAGCTGTTTCCATGGCCGAGCAATGGAGTTGTTTCCTAAGGTACTTCTGGCAGGGCTGCTGCAGAAAGCCCGCCCCCCTTCCTTCTTTGTTTGGCTATGCCCCAAGGAGGAAGGGAATCTTTTGACGCAAGAACGACGACACGCACTCCATGAGGATACTGTGGGAAATGAAACACAAGGGTCAGGGCAGCGGGCTCTTTTGGCCTCCCTCCCATCTGTAAGACGGCGTGGGCGCGAGATGCCCGTTCACATCTCAATGTTCGACCCTTGGCATTCTCACGAATGCGAGAAGACCAAAGACAAGTTAATACCAGCCCCTGTGTTGTTGAGTCACCCAGACCCATTCCCCCGGTATCGCCGGCATTGAGTTGAATTGAATTCAATAAAAAGCTAGTTTAAAAAAGCCGAGAAGCTCCAGAACCGAGCTTCCATCAGCCCCAGAACCCCCGCCAAAGCCCCAACACTGCAGGAACCTTACTGTAAGGCGGGGCCTGCTGACTGGCTACAGTCGGCTCACGGAGCGTTCACGCACCGTCGCGCTTTCGAGCTCAAACCCAAAGCTCCTCTTGCCCCTGTACGATGTCATCACCCAGGACGCCCCTGTGGCTGCTGTTGGCCCAACGAACCTGCGCCGGTTATCGGACTAGCCGAGCCCTTTTCCAAGAAGACATCTTGTGATGCGTCACGCTCCACCAAAACATCGATCCATGTCAGGCCAGAACGGAGTCATACCAAGATCTGCCGTTCCTATCCGGAGTGGTCAATGGCCGAGCTGGCTTACACAGCTCCGAGGCGGCGGCGGCGGCGGCGGCAGCGGCGAAGGAGAGGCTCCATCGGTGCCCGTGTCTGGTGACATTTAGTATCAGTCATAGAATCACTCATCAATTGGTGCGACATTTTTTCCTCCTGATATAGAAGAAATCGAGGACGGCTTAAAAGGATTAGAGGCTGCCCATGATCTTACTCCCTTCTGACATCGTTCAATCTACCAATCACGAGATTATCCCTTGCACAATTAATACACGATTGACATATCACCTTCACCGATCAAGGTCTCACAACTGCATACCACGAATCCAAACCCTCGAGCACACCAAAGCTCGGCTCACACACAGCCTTCCGCCTCGATATCAGCCCGCAAACCGACTCTCACAAGCGCTTCGTAAGAACCTCACAACCATCTCACCAAAATACCAACTACATACACGCTTGATAGCCAAGAAGCAAATGACAATCAAGCCAATGTCCTCCACAGAAGAGTCCGCGCACAAGCGCAACGCCTCGGCCACCAGCGCCGTCCAGACCACCCCGCCCCCCGCGAAGCGTCCCTCCGCCGCCCCTGGCCCCTCCGTCACCGCCCTGCCGCCCGCGCGCCGCGAATTTCCGCACGCCATCGCCCTCATCCTCTACCGTGACGGCGGCGACGACGACGCCGCCTCGACGACGACCGTCCTAGGCGCCTACGCCGGCCTCGCGGACGCCAACGCCGAGGCGCGCAGGCTGGCGCGGGAACAGGGCGTCGAGACCGCCGCCGAGGCTGCCGCGAGCGACGTCACTCCAGCGCGGTGGGACGCCCCCGACGGCGCCTCGTGCTGGGTAGAGATGCACGCCGTCAAGCCCAAGAGCCTCCTGCCAAAGTCTTCGCCGGCGGAGCAGCCGCCGAAGAAGTTGTACGATGCCGAGGAAGGCGAGGACCCGGACCTGGACGATGACCAGGACGAGGGCGGGCACTACGACTAGGGGGGATGGAGGATTTTGATGCGGTGCAGCTTCGGGAGGGAACGGGAATTCGTTTCAACAGGCGTCTGGGAAGTAAACCCCGGTGGCGCTGCGGGTTTGGTAGGCGCAAGGATCGGTCCGACGGATGAGTCGTTGAGCGGGATGGAGGATTCCTGACTCGGCCTGTGGGCTCGAGATGTGCGGCTTTGCTTGGTGACTTTCGCAAGGCAATGCCCCGAGGCATTGTATATGTATCTCAAATGCGATGTACGGCGTTTCTAGATATCGGAAGTCCCTCTATTCTATTCCTTCTTTGTATCCGACGAATCTCTCTCTCCTCCCTCGTTCTAACATTTCCAATACTGTTGAGAAATCTACGACACCTTACACTCTCATACAACCATTCCATGGCAAATACGTATCTAGTCTGGCGCGGAACGAACATGGCATCTACAGCTTGGCCTTGGGTGCCTCTTGCTGCTGCATCTTCTCGGCAACAATGCGGCGCTGGATCTTGCCGGTGGCCGTCTTGGGCATATTCTCGGTGAAGTAAATCTAAAGCCATCAGTCAGTGTATATGTATCACAAAAGCAAAGCAAGGCAACACTAACCTTCTTGGGGACCTTGAACTTGGCCAGCTTCTCCAGCACCCACTTCTTTAAGTCGTCGCCCTTGAGCTGCTGTCCAGGCTTGAGCACAACAGCCACACCAATGTCCTGGCCGTACATTTCGTCAGGAATGGCAAAGCTGACGGCCTCGGATACGGCGGGGTGACGCGTGAGGACGTTATCAAGCTCGATGGGGCTGATCTTTTCGCCGCCCTTGTTGATGAGCTCCTTGATGCGGCCCGTGATAACGACGTAGCCGTCCTCATCTTTCTTGCCCTGGTCGCCCGTGCGGAAGAAGCCACCCTTGGTGTAGGACGAGGCGTTCGCACTCTCGTTGTTAAGGTAGCCCTTGGTAACGTTTTCACCGCGGATGCAGATCTCGCCCTCCTGGCCCTGCGCAAGCTCGTTGCCCGCATCGTCGAGAATGCGCACGTCAACGCCCTGGCCGAGGCCCACGGTGCCGGGCTTGCGCTTGGCGGGCGGGAGGGGGTTAGAGGTCATCTGGTGGGCAGCCTCGGTCATGGCGTAGGCCTCAAGGACGGGGGCCTTGTACGCCTCCTCGAGCTGGTGGAAGACGGTAGGCGACAGCGGGGAGGAACAAGAGCGAATGAAACGGATCTTGGGCAAGGGGTCGGGAGTCGGGTTCTTGAGAAGAATCTGATGGATAGTGGGCACGGCGGTGTACCAGTTGGCCTTGTGAGTGATGAAGTCTCCCCAGAACTCAGTGGCGGAGAACTTGGACGGGACGACCATGGAGCCACCGCAAGCTAGAGGCGCGAGGAGGCCGCAAAGAAGGCCGTGAACGTGGAAAAGGGGCATGACCAGCATAGTGCGGTCCTTGTCCGTCAGCTGATAAGTGTTCTGGATGTTCTCTAGTGGTCTTATCAGCCATGTGATTTCAACAATGGTTAAGATTCGAACTCACTCATCGTTCTGGTCAGGTTGCGGTGCGTCAGAGGCACCTAGGTTGTCTTAGTTTCTCAAGTTCTTGAGGTTCAGTTTGCAAGTATCACCTACAACTTTGGGTCTGGAGGTGGTTCCGCTGGTGTGCAGCACCAAGGCAACGTCGTCCGCTTCAGCCTTCAACACCTTCTCAGGGCCTTTGCCCTTGAGCTGGCCGAGGTCTTTGACATCCAACGCGACCTCTTTCTTGGACTCATCCCAGTACGTCTCGGCGACGGCAGCATTGAACCTCCTAGCGGCCTTGACGGCTGGAGCACCAGCAGCATATGCACCCTTGGGAACCAAGACGATGGCAGACTTGACGTCCTCGATGTAGAACTCAAACTCGTCTTGCTTGTAGGCCGGGTTCAGCGGGGCGGCAATGCCACGCTGCCATGATGCGGCCAAGAACGAGACGATGAACTCATACGAGTTGACGGTCGCGATGGATACGGGCGAGCCACGGGTGATACCGATGGCCGCCAGCTTCTGCTGGAAGGCCGAGGTTTCCTTGACCAGGTCGCTGTAGGACACGTTGAGAGCGCTAGGCTTCGACGGCACGATGATGGCCGTCGAGTTAGCCGGGCCGTTGATGGCGGTTTGGAGAGTCAAAGCCATGTTTGCGCACACTTTTGTAGGTCTCTTACGCGATCAGAGGACAGGTTATGGGTCAATACGTCCGCGGCTGGACGGCACTTGAGAAGAGGTGACGACCAGCGACTTCGGAGTAAAGTTGGTGTGAGATGGGGCGAAGTTAGGTAATGCGGGATCAGATGAAGTGGTCTAAAGCTGTAGCCAAGGAGAAGGAACTAAAACTGCTGCAATCAGTCCTTGAAAGAGCTTATACAGTTATCCGTTCAACGGTGTAATCGGCAAGCAAATAGTATAAGACGATGTTGGAGGACAGGTAAGAAGAAGTTGAGGTACAAACGGTCGATTGATAGGGAAACCTGACTGGGACGATGATGTGCTCAGGACCAGCCCAGTCTGGGACAAGCCGGAAAACCCCCAGCTACTGAATCACCCGCCCACTCATTTACCCGCCCTCCAGCGCAATGCCTAAATCAATGGATGGCTCTTCCCCCGTGGAAAACGTGGGAAAATACGTTTGCGTGCTAGGCGCTGTGCCGGACCGCGCAAGGGGTGGGTTTCCAGTGGACCTAGTGCCTCAAGGGTCACCCAGGCGCTGAAACCCAGGCGCACTGGGCTCCGCCTGATTGGAAGAATCGGTACAGACACAAGCAGAGGTGGACTACAGCGTTTCCCGTTTCCAGGTGGAGCAGCGGGTGGGCGCCACAGCTCTGCAGCTTCAACTTCGATTAGCAACCCAGGCTGAGAGGACATTGCTGCTTTCTTTGCGACATCTCAAGGATCCGCTCCCAATCCTCGCCCGCCGCGAACCAAACTCCCAAACCCGAATCATCAGAGCTCCAACCACGACATTAAGCTCCTAGGATCATCCCGCCGCCTCGAACCCGAGTCCAATGGCAGCGCCGCCCCCTCCACCTCCTCCGGCGCGAGGCGGCCTGTCCCTCTACGCGAACCTCCTCGACCCGGCCGCCGACTCCTCCGCGGCTACAATATCAAGCGCGCCAGTCCGCTACAACCAGGAGGGCACCGTCGTTGACTCGAAGGACGAGGCGGCCGCGAAGAAGCTTATAGACCCATGTAACTCACCGTCCTACTAAGCTCCTTGTCCTGTTCGCCTACAGAAAGCTTACCACCTCGCCCCTGCCCAGCCCTCCGCTTCCAGCCCATCCGCAGGCCACAGGCCAAAACGGCAAAACCAAAGCCATTCTTCCCCAAGACGATATCCGGCGCGAGTGCTCCGGCAACGGCAGCGACAGCGACAACACCGTCGCCCGCCTCGGCGCCTTCGGTAGCAGCACCGCAGCAGCCCCCACCGCCAAAGAGCACCCTTGCCGACTGGGCCGTCACCGAAGAGGACGAGTGGCGGTACACCGCGAACGCGAGCGGCGACAAGTCCCACCAGCGCGGCGGCCGTCGGAAAAAGAAGAAGAAGGGACACAACGACCAGCCGGCCGAGACGAACTGGGACGATATCTACGACCCGACCAAGCCCACAAACGTCGAGGAGTACCTTCGCAGCGACGAGCGCATCCGTGAGGTACAGGAGTGGAAGAGGCTGCTCTACCGCCACCGCAGACGCAGGAGTTTGAGTGAGGATAGCGAAGACGAGCCGGGCCGTAGGCCGGCAGCTAGTATGCTTCCCCGAGATATTATATTTGCGTGCTCGCAGACAGACCATGACTTACACCGTGCCAGACCAGTTCGCGCCGCCGCCCGAATACTCCTTCGTCCCGCCGCCCCCGGCCTCTCCACCACGGGCGCCTGCGGCACCAGTCGCCGACGACGCAACTGGAGACGACGCCTACGTCCGCCGTCTAGCCCTCTCTGGAGCCGCACCGCCACCCCCTACCGATGGCAGCCCTCCTCCCCCGCCACCTCCGCCGGACGCGGCAACCATATCCTGCGCTCCCGTCCGCTACACCCCCTCTATGGAACCCAAGCCGGCAGCAGAGGAAGGCTCCGATCGAGACTCTCCTCCTCCCGCTCTCGGCCTCGGCGCCACTCCCACCGCCGACGACGAGCCGCCAGCCCCGCGCTCCTCCCGCCCAGGCCAACTCGGCTTCGCCCAACGCCTCATGAGCAAGTACGGCTGGACAAAGGGCTCGGGCCTCGGTGTCGACGAGTCTGGCATCGTCAACCCGCTGCGGGTGCAGGTCGAGAAGCGAAAGAAGAGGTCCGACGCCGACGGCGGCGGCTGGGCCGAGCCTGCGAACCGCGCCAAGGTCCTCGGCGGGAAGCGCAAGGACGACGGCGAGGGAGGCAAGTTCGGCGGGCCCATGAGCGAGGTCATTGTGTTGCAGCACATGCTGGACAACATGGAGGACTTGCAGGGTGAAATTGCGAACGGCCTAGGGCAGGAGATTGGAGAAGAGTGTGGCGAAAAGGTACGTTTGGCTTGCCTTCCACCTGGCCGTTCCCCATCCTGCTGCGGCTCGGGAATACGATGACTTGGACGCTGACCACCTTCCGCGGACAGTACGGCCGTGTAGAGCGCTTGTACATTGACGTTGAGAACCGACAGGTCTTCATCAGATTTACGGACCAGGTTTCCGCGCTTCGTGTAAGTTCTCTTCGTCTATTTCAGCCCGATGTATATACATACATACGCAAGACTGACTGAAGTCGCACTGTACAGGCCGTAAACGAATTGGATGGACGCGTCTTCAACGGCAACACCGTAGTGCCCAAGTTCTATGACACAGAAAAGTTCGAGAGGGGGGTCTATCGATAGTAAAGGTGGTCGGTCACAGCGTCAAAAAAAAACCGATTTGTTTTACTGAATCATAATACACTGCTTGCTTTGTGACGTTAGCATCACACCCAGCGTGCTTGCAATGCAGTCACGATTTGGTGTTGAACTTACCTATTGCCATCGCAAGCCTCATATTCTTCATATATCGGCATAGTTCACGGTGACAAAGAATCATAGACACATCCAATTAGACAAGGTATACACATCATGTATCTTCAATACACACTACAGCCATCTCTATCCTCGTTGCCTGATGCCCCCGCTGCCCTACCAATCTCACACGGCCGCCAGATATCTCCCATCCCACTGCCCGTGCTTAGCCACCCGTCATCCAAGCTCCGGCCATGCCACTCGGCCAAACCTGTTCCCAAAATAGTCGAGGCGGGATGATATCTTGCGCGACATGGACCGGGCCAAGCGGTTCGGCGGCGACGAAGCGACGCGTTGGTCTGTGATTGCTTTTGATTCGTCACACAAAAGGGATGAAAAGTCGACTAGGGTCTGGTACATCTCAACCCATCGTCCAATATTAAATCTAGAGGTCTTCCCATACGTAGGAGATTCCCAGTCTAGGGAATGTGTGGGGTTGTTCGCAAGCTGTAAAAACAGAATTGCAGTAAGGAAATTGCACAGTGAAAAATGTATGGAGAACGCCACCATTGTCCGAGCCCGAATTCGAGGTGTCAGCCCTTTACAACAGCTGAGCGAAGCCGAAGAGGAGGGCGGCGCCAAGAATGGCGTTGTTGACAGAGACGATGCCAGCAGCGCCATCGGAGCCGTTGCCGTTCTTGGAGCCACCAGCGCTGCCGCCGTTGGAGTCGCCATTCTCGTTGGCCTTGGTGTTGTTGGAGCGGCACTTGTAGTCACCCTGGATCTGGCGGCCCTTCATCTTGTTGAAGACATCGCACGAGTTGTCAATGTCGCCAGTGGACTGGGTGTCGAAGGCACCCTTGACGTCCTCGAGGGCGGGAAGGCCGACCCTATGAAATGGTTAGATGACGGATTAAAGCTAGCTAGTGTTAACACTTACTCGGTGAAGTTGCCACGGAGCAGGACAGCACCACCAATCTGCTTGAGCTTGGGGAGGCCGTCAACCTTCTGGAGCAAGGTGTTGTTCTGGATGGTGAGGCCACCACCGGTCTTGGTGAGCAGCGGCAGAGACAGGTTGGTGAGCTCAACGTTGTTGATGAATGAGACATCACCGCCGGTCGTCTGGGTCAAGTTGGGGGCGATGAACTCGGTGAAGGTGTTCTTGTCGAACTTGATGGAGCCGTTGACAACTGAGAGGGAGTCCATCTGGACCTTGGCGGCATCGGCAATGATGATTTCACCGGCCCAGATAAGGTTAGGGAGGGTAATGCCCAGGTCGGGGCCGTTGGAGTTGATCTCGATGGTCTTGGTGGCGTTGGCCAACTGGTTGCTGTAGGAAACGAGCTGGCCGTTGTTGTTGATGCGAAGGGAGTCGACGGAGGCGACGTTCAGGCCGTCCAAGCTCTTGAGGAAGGTGTCGCTGATGGTGATGTCGTTAACCTTGGTGACACCGGCGGTACCGAAGACAAGGGAGCCGAGAGCGGGCAGAGTGACCCAGTCGATGGAGCCAACAGTCGTGAGCGAGGTGAACTCCAGGTTGGAGAGGACGGTCAGGCCCTGCATCTTGAAGGAACCCTCAATGGAGGCGAGGGTAGAGCTGCTGAGACCAACGAGCTGGGTGACGTTGGTGACAATCAAGTCGCCCTTGATGGTCTTGGGGCCGCCGATGTCAACGTTGCCGGTGATGTCCTCGGCGATCTTGACGGCGCCGTTGATGGTGCTGCATGGGATGGCGGTGGCCATGGCCGCATCGGTGATGGTAAGGGTAGCCTGAGAGCAAATGCTGCCGCTTTGGGCTGTGAAGCACATGTCATGGTCAGTTCGATGTTTTCTTTAGAAGAGCTACAAGACATAGATAGAAACTTACCAGACACAACGCCAGCACCGAGGGCCGCGAGGGCGGGGATGACCTTGGAGTACATTGTGATTGATCTGGACGCTTTGGTTTCGAGGTCAGCAGGCTGGCAAAAGAACAGCGGCTCGAGGATGTGGTTCGACGGAAGAATGATGGAAGGGTAGATTCAAATCAGAGCAAGCACCTCCAGGTTGATAACGCTGAAGTGGTGTTCCAAAAAGCGATGCAATGCTCGAGAGAAACAAGGCAAGGGAGTGACAAGGTCAACTCTGTGGGCTCGAGTGGATTCGGATACGGGGCCTGGGTGTTTCTTTTGTGTTTCTGAAGGAACCCGCGAGCGTCTCTTGTCCCCCAGATTCTTGACGATGGCAAGGGGCGGCGGCGAGAGCTGAGGGCAGACAAGACGGGAAGGGATAGGATTTGGATACGGGGTCTGGGGCAAGAGGAGGTGAATGAGGAGGAGGAAGGAGGCATTCCAAGACGCGGCCAGCAACGGCTGGGGGGTTCCTGCCGAGCATTGGCAGCCGTCTCTTTCCCTCGCTCCTTCCAACTCTGTGTTTGGTGATTTCGACTCGTTGCACGATGGCTACGTACCTTGATCCACGTGTGTGCTTGTTTGTTCTTTGTTCTTCTTTTTCTTCGGGAGGCAAGGAAGTAGATGTCGTTATACGCGGAGAGTAGAGCGTTTATGAGTATGTTGATGAACGAAAGACGGGAATAGAATGTCAAGACGAACAGGAAAACGAAGCTGTCACGGAAAGGGAAGAGGGAGAGAATGGTCTGGGGAGAATGAGGGAGGGATGAGACTGGACTTTGTGTGGTGCGTTGGATGGCGTGGGCGAGCACTATGAAGGGTAATCGAGGTAGCAGAGAGGGCGGGAGGGGGAGGGTGTGGCTTGAAGGGGAAACACACTTTTGGAGAAGGGGGAGGGAGTCTGGAAGACAAGAACCGGAGAGGAAACAGGGGAGGACCCGAGGGGAGGGGGTCGGGGCACTTCATTACGCTGCTATTCGTGTACGAAGCAACCAAGACAGGGACCAGGGCGGGCGAGGGTGTGGATAAGACTGGGGCCAAGAGACACCAAGAACCGACGGGGTTGAACCGACCTTGGACGTTGGACCTTGGGCCTGGTCTGGCTGGGCTGGGCTGGGCACCCAGTCTCGAGGGAGAGCGGAAAGAGAGTGAGGCGAGGCATGGCATCTGTAGCGTATTCGTACCTAGACTAGGTAGGTACAGGAGAGCAGTGCAGTGCATCATTTAGTAGTAATCATCAGCAACGCTTGGGATTGATGGATGGCCGGAAGGTGCTGCCGCGTAGGATGTTTGTTTTTGTGGCTGAGATTCAACATAAGCTGGCTTGCACTGCATACCGTACAACACGCGCATCGATTCAACTTGACGTCTAATACGTACTTCAGTACCAAGTTACGTCCTCGGCGGTTCAAACGTGCAGATTTGCATGGAATTGACACTCAGTGTGCTACGGCGTTGTGGAGAGTGTCGCACATCGTCCAAAAATTGACAGGCAGGCAGGCAGGCAGACAGGCAGACAAACGACCGGGCACTGGCATTAGCATTGGCATTGGCAACTGGCAGAGACGAAGTCTGTGGTATTCCGTCGGTGGGTTTCAAAGAAATGGACGTTGGCCATGTGTCCAGCCATGGACAAACACGCCTCGCCAACCCCTTTTCCCGCCAGACTCTGCACCGGGAGTACGTACCAATCAATATAATCTGCCGACTCTGGCCTGCCTCTTTTCCTTCTTCTCCCCTCTTCTCCCTTTCGCGTCTTCGACATGGGGAACTCTATATGAAGAAATTGATGCATCCGGACGGAGCAACGGCCTGTAGTAGCATGTACTATGTATTGAACGGCTGATCAGAGTGATGATGGAATCGCTATGGACACAGACGCCGGGACCCATTGGACCAAGGAAATACTCTGCAAATAACCCTGCTTCCTCCGTTCTGGCGAGATTTGAACGTCTTGGTTTTTGGCCTAGCTCCGCCCATCAGGAACCACTTTGGTGCAGCCCATCTCCTTCTTCGTACTAGTACAGGGGTAAGGGGGCGAGATGATAAGTGGGGCATGCAGGGAATGGTGGGTTGAGTCCCAAATCGGGGTGTGTTCCTAGCCGGGATGGGCATGAACAGACACACACTCATACTGATAGAAAGCACAGGCAAAGAAAGGCAAGCACAAACTTTGCTATTGATATCGCCGCCAAGCCCACAACCGCCACGATCTGCAAAGCCTTCTCCTATGCGGCGCAGTTACAGATAACTGACCTGCGAGATTTGGCATCTCTACTGCAATACTGGGTAGGCGAACACGTTAATAGGTGATCAAATCGAGAACAGTTTATTAACTACCGTCAGGAGGGGGACTCTGGCCGTACTCGGTCCAGTGGCCGGCGATCCAGTCCTCTTTTTCATTCCAGTAAACTTTGGAAGAAAGTTCTGTCAAAAAAGCAATGCACAGGGCTGGCCGGTGCAAACCTTGAAGTTGCTGTACCAATGTTTCTACCATCTTCGACACGACACAGTGTACGAATACAGACAGGAGCAAAAGAAACAACAACAAACTCACAACCCCCCGTTCATCCCCCCAGCTACGTGCAGTAAACTACAGTACACCACACTATGGGGTACTCCGTAGTCTGTATCCGTACCTTACATACTATGTACGTTACAGCACTTCTCCCTGCATACCTAGTAGTATCTGTAAGGTCTGGCCTGGTTATGAAATGGAGACGGACATGGGAACGGCGGACGGGCTCTCCCAGGTCCCCCAGTTATCCCGCACACGGCCCTGCCAAGGTCAGACGCGCCTGGTACCCACTACTGGCAGCCTGAGACCTTTCTCAACTCCTTGAAAGATACTGATAGTGTCGGTAGCACCTGAGGCTCCAGCCGAGGCCGAGGCTTGCCTTTCTCTTGCAAAAGGTGTCACACTCCCAAGAACTCCCAATCCACCGGCAGTCCCCTTCCAGCGCCAATCAAGACCGAGCCTTCCGAGCCAGGCCTCATCTGGCAATCAATCTGCTGGTCTTATTTTTGCCTGCACCCCACGCCGTGTCGCCGCGGATATTCCCTTGACACCCGCAGCAGTAGTCCCAAAAGCTCCTACTCAAATCATAAAAAAAACCAAGCAACCAGGCCAGGCATGGAAGGCCCCCTCCCTCCCTACGACTAGTTGATCATATCCATCCCAGAGAAAACCCATCAAAAACTGCTGCTGTAATGCGTACCGAGTACATTGAGGCCGCTACGAATACCGACCGACACAAACACCAGTACGCTATCCATCCACAAAATGTTTTGCCTCGACAAGCGGTCTGCCGTTTAATCGAAGAGGGGACCACTGACGATTGAGAATGACCACCACCAAAGACCGCCGCTGTTGTTCGATGACGCAGTTGCTCGGCCATCCGAATGACGATACGCACGGCCGCAGCCTAGTGTTCAAAGATTACTAGGTACTGATACCTACTGTTAACGAGGGTCACAAAGAAGCAAGCTTTTGAAGGACCCAAAACTTTGGCTGATTCTGTGGATAGCCACCCGCCCGTGGATATCAACCCTTGGCGTGCGCGCTGCCCTGCCTTGATCATGATTGCAAGCTGCCGAAAAGAGAAGTTGGCTGTGCAGATAGCGCGGCGCGTCCGACAGGAGCTTCTAGGGTCCGGGCAATATGCATTGGTCGCTGCCATTCGTCCAGTAGTTCGATACCGTCGGGAGATTCATGTGGGCGGATGGATGGATGAATGGACGGATGGATGGGGGGGGCGCCCGTCCATCCGCATCTTGTGGCCTACGGATAACTGGTAAACTGCACATCTGCACGCATCGGCTCTGTCAGTCAATCCTACCTGCAGTGTTACTGCAGCAGTGCGGTGGTGGTGTGGTCTGGTGCATGGGACGGAGTACATATCCGGGGCCAACCACGGCAATATATGCATACCAGTACACGTACAGAACGATGGCAATCCACCGTCACCACCAACCACGACATATCCCGAATGATTTGGCGACTCGCAGTCTTGCGTCACTAACCGCTTGTTGCACCGACGCTAAACCCCCACCAAGGACACGCCATCACACACATTTCAGCGAGGCTAGCAGATCCAGCTTGTGAGAAGCGGCTGAGTGTGCTGACGACTGTTTGCCTCGCACTGGTCCATCCGCACTTGGTTTTCGGCGACGGCCCACGACACATCAGCATCCTCTGTTCTGAGTGGCCGTGACCGAGACTTCCTCCCGGCCTAGGTCTGCCACGTTCCCGTGCCGAGACAACGGTTCGACTACTAAGACTTGACTCGATGGCATTCTTCCTTCGCCAGTTTCGCCCCAGCCATCAATGCCCGGCGCGCCCATCCGAAATTCGCCTTCCTGCCAGTCCAATGCCAACCGCATCACTTATGGGCTGATGATATCCACACAAGATAGGAGGTCGGAATGAGAAAGGAAATCAGCAAGCTAAAAACACACAACTGCCTGCAAGATTGCGCCGCTGCAACTGCTACGCATCATATTAGTACATGCCAGTCTTCATTTTCGATATTTACCTAGCCTTTGCCTCATCCTCGCTCCGTCACGCTAGCGGCACACCCAATGCTCCTCCCCCTAGCTTATCCGCACTCACACTGGCTACCCAATCTTGCAGACCTGCAGGGGGGCGTCCAGAATTTCCAGGCTTTTCGGTGGTTCTGCTCAGCGACCCTGGTGGCGGTCGTTCCTCACACCCCCGTCAACGGTACTGAACGGCACTGAACGGCGTTGGCCAAACAGAAGCTCCCAAGACACACAAAGGCTGCGACGATTGATCTCCCATCGCGGCTGATCTATCATGACTGGCCAATTGTGGCGCCAAAGTCCGGGCACGAAGCGTCTTGGTCTCAAGACGGCGGCGCGGTAGATCGCTATGGATCTCCAATTGCAACAACCAACGCCTTGGTTCTCTACGTCGTGGGACCTGCCACAAAAATGAAGCAACAGGCGTGACCCTGCTGGCCGTGACGCATATACCTCTGGCGTTTCTCAGCTATTCTGGCCCACGGATTATAGTAGTGACAACGAGCTCATTCTGCGACAAGACTTCAAACACCAACCCCCTTGTCTGACGCACATTCAATTCGGCACCCCATAGGTGACGATGTTCCAGACGGAGCGCCTGCGAGATGGAAAAAAGCTTCCATTGGTGCCGCAACCCACCGCTTGCCCGCTCGCCCTTTGAGACGGCCCGCGGCGGTCTACATGCTGCCACTCTCCCATGTCTGTGTCACCGTCCAAATTATCATGAGCATACTAGTAGGTGTGTTTGCGGCACTCGAGCCTGTGCGTCGTTTAACTCGCAACTCTAACCCTTTGCATCCCCCTCCAACTGATTTGGATGCGTCCCATCGACTCGAACATGTTTGCACCCTGCAGGAGGAGTCCAATTATAAGCGTCGCGCTCAAGGCTGGAAAAGCTGAAAGCTTGTTTACATAGTGCGTCTGGTGGGAACTTCGGGGTCCGGTCGTGAGTTGCTCCCGGTACTGCTGTGGAGCAACAGCCGAGTTATCACCTGGTCTGCTCAACCCTGCCCGAAAGGCGAAGATGACTTCGTTTCTATCCTGGATGGAGGTTTGCCAGGCAAGCTTATGTATCGCCTTCTTTCGGTCCCTCTGAACACGAGCGAGAGACGAGCGGAATCTCGTGTTATTGGGGCTCGTATTCTTCCACGGAAACCCCACAGGCCGTATTAGTCTGCGCAATTTCGTGATGCTCGGAAATTGACACTCGGGAGGGTGTAAATTAATAGAGGGGGCAAGGTTAGTGAGAAAAAAGGTTAATGTGTTCACTGACTGCTTATTCCAGCGTGCTTATTTCAGTTTCCTCGACCCTCCACATGTACCACATGAAGACGCTGCGATATGGCGCGAATTTGCTCGCCATCTCGGCCATGTCCTTCTCCGACATATACTTCCATTTGCCTCCTTTGGCCTTGAGCTTGGCCACATCTCGTCCCACAAAAGCCGCCATACCTCTCTGCACTCCGAGATCTCCCAGCGAAAAGACGTCCATCCTCTTCAGCCCGAAACAGGCGAACATCTCAACCGACCAGAGCCCCAAGCCCCTCACAGCGATGAGCTTGTCCCGCACCTCTTCGTAGGGAGACTCCGCCAGCATCTGAACGCTCAGCTCGCCGCTGGCGAATTTCTCGGCCAGGCCCTTGACGTACTCGGCTTTGCGCTGCGACAAGCCGGCGGTGCGGAGGCGCTCGATGGCAGTGGTGGCCACCTCCGAGGGGCGAGGGAACGTTTTGGGCTCGCCGTCTCCCTTTGCGAAGAGGGCGATGAACTTATCCTTGATGGACCTCGCGGCGGCGCCGGAGACTTGCTGAGAGATGATGCCGCTGCAGAGGCTCTCGAAGGGGTCGACCTTGTCGGCGAGGCCCTCGGGCGAGAATACGCGGCAGTGATTCTTTTCGATGAGGGGCTTCATGCGCGGGTCCACCATGATGAGATGGCGGCACGCTTCCTCCAAGAGGTTCGCAGTCGTCGTGCGTTTTCCGGCTCCCGCCGATGGCTTAGACGGCGACACGTCCTCGGCGGGGTGAGAGGCGATTACGCGCGAGGTCTCGGGCGAGATGATGGGAGCGTTGGTCAGCTTCGGATCGGCGAGGCGGTTGATGGCCTTGGTCTTGGGCTTCACCGTGCGGTTCGCCCTTTCAGCGATGATGCCGGCGGCGCTCGGAGTAGGCGTGACTGGCGGGGGGATCGGGGTGGCTGGTGTAACCTTTGGGCCCTTTTTTCTCGGCGGCGTAGCAGGGTCCGAAGACAGTGCCGGGTCGGCGGAGGTAGGTTCCGCCGGGGACTTTCTCTTCCGGCTCTTTGTAGCCGGTGGTGCGATCGAGGGAGGTGCGATGATAGTATTTATTTGGGCGCCCAGACGAGCCGAGCGTCGGGCGGTCATCTTTGCTGGGTTCGTCGATGACGATTTCGATGACCAAGAGTAAGTTAAAGGTTTGTGTAAGTACCAAGTGAAAGGTAAGCTGCCCGAGGCGAAGAAGGAGCCCGGGGACGGTATCAAGCGGGATGCGAAAGGTGCCAGTCGATGTGGACGACCAACAAACTGTAACCTCATTCAAATGCCATTGGTCTACGTGAAAGTGCCAGGGAGCTCGAGAAGTGAGTAAACCTTGGATGTCCGAGACCAGTTCGTTGTACTCGATGCGCCAACATGCAAGAAACCAAAGCTCTTGCTACCTATGAGGACATGACGCAGTCGTTCGTTCGCAGTGGCGACATAGCAGCCTCGGCAGGATTCGGCAGCGCCCTTGCTTTGTCATCTGAAGTCTAAGACAGGGGATGCAAGCCGCGAGAGGGCATTGGCGCTTGCCAACGTGGTCGATGCGGCTTATTAAGCAGGACTATCTATCGTCGGATGGCCAGCCTGCCATCCCTTACTGTGTGGTGGATGGTGATAGAGAACAGCTCGTGCGTGCCCTTTGTGTCCTCACGATGCTTTGTCCGAAGTTTAGCAGAGCAGCTGCACGTCCCCACGTCCCTCGTCCCCAGATATTGGATTGCGTGTGCAGCACCAGCCCTGGCTGATCTTTTGGCAGATGTCGGGCGCAGGACCCATCTTACATGAGTTAATTACAGCGCAGCGAAACAGGGCAAGCAGCAAAGATGGGCTAGGCTAATCGTAGTTATTCATGTTGGACCTCCTCCACCTAGAGGTCTATGCTATGTATGTGAGTGGCTGTGTGATCTGTTGGTACCTACGTCTATTCTCACGTGCTGAAAGCCGTGTGCAATGAGACCCATAATGGCTTCTTAAAGCTGATGGCGCTGAGACCCGGGAACATCCCCTCATTCCTGTCTCCTCCCCCTCCCACGTCCCTAGCGGTGCAATCGCTGCGTGCGTGATCGAAAAGTGTGGGATACGGTGGGTTGTGATGGGTTATTGTTCACAACCCCTGCCCCTCCTCCCCTCCCTCTCCATCTTTTGGATTCTCTTGTCAAGACACTCCGCACCCGCGATGTGTCTGAGGCTTGGCCTGGAGAAGCTAGCTGGAATGTATTAGGCCATTGTTTTGTCGATGGAACGAACGCATGCCTTATGTTGCACCAGGAGCTTGGATCTTCTCTCATCGGGGGGTTTCAACCGTTTATTCTAGTCAAGGGGTGGTGCCTTGCCCCGGGCTTAGAAACCGTTAATACATGTACCAACTAAGATGCAGGCATCGGTAATGGCAATGGCTCCATCCCGGGCAAACGTCCAGGACAGCACCAGGGAGTCGCTACCTACGATGGTTTTTGGTGCCATGGCATCGGATATTAAGAGTGGGATTGCGTGCCATCGGCAGCCATCCATCAATAAACAAAGAACACAAGGAGCCGAAGCCTTCACAAACACAAAGACGTGCCGCGAAGCCCTAGGGAATTGGTGGGCAGATGCCACGGCTGCCGGTTGTTGTCCTACACCTTTGCTACGCGCCGTGAACAACCGGCTGAGAGGGGTTATGGGAGGGGAAATGGATGGATAAAATTCCGGTGCCGAGTCTTCGGCCTGGTCGTGGTGCTGCAGCCACCCTGATCCTCCAGATATTGGAGCGAGATGGCGATTTCTCGGCTGCTCAATGCGTGGGCAGGCCTCGGCCGGTCCCTGGGGGCTACTGGGGTAGGCCCTGCCGGTTCTCCTGCTTTCCCGCGAGATAACCATACCTTGGCGGGCGGTTGGGTCACTGAGCTGATTTCCATTTGCTGTTCATTGCGTCCTATCCTTCATGCTACGGATTGTTGGTAGGCAATGTTGGTAGCTCCCATCGCTCGTTGACGATAAGATGAATAGAGGCGCATGGTCCGACGACAACCTCATTCGTCAACCCTGCGACGTTTCTGAAAAATGTCGTGCATTGAAGACCATAGTATAGCGCCTCGAACAAGTAGAGAGGAAATGCTCAGAAGACAATACCTTTCGAAGAAGAAAAGAGGACGTGTGCCGTCGAGTTGCGGCAGTCTTTTTCTCCTGAGTCTGAGTCCAGAAGCGCTTGGCGGTTCCGGCAATCTCGCGTGCTGGCGAGAGGATTGGTACAAGAGGATACTTTGCTAACGTGGTTAAACCTTTTGACGCCGTTCCATTGGCTCACTCATCGTGTCCTGCCACCACCGGGACGCAGGTTGCAGCTTCTTTCGTATCCGTTCCAAGGTCACCAAAGTACCTCGCGGTTCCGTGGTCCTGATCAGATTGTCTTTTTCAAGCTGGAGGCGATGCTTCTTTACCCTGGCCGGACCGCAGATGGTTGCGTGTATTGACCGCGCCCCAGTCTCCGTACTGACATGCCCGTGCCCTGTACTTGTACTGTCCTGTCCACTATGGTACCTAGGTAGTTAGGTAGTTAGGCAATCAGGAATCTGCGATCCAGGCGTGCTGCTGTGACCTGCCTGTGTCTGCTAATCCGCCCGCGTCTCCCACGTACTTGCATGTACCTTACCTCCTTCCAACCAAGCCTGCTTGCCTTGACTTGCCTTAGCCTATCCCATCCAAGCCTCTCCGTCTCCCACACACCTTCCTTCCCGGTCGACCCTTTTTTTTTTCGGGGCCCTTTTGGCGTGGCTCCTTTCAGTCAATTCCTTCCGTCCCCTTCCTACCTGGGCTTACCCAAACGTCCCTCGTTCTTGCTCTTGCTCTTGTCTTCGACCAAAATCCTGGCCGAAACCATCGCCCTCATCAAAGGCACAACAAGGCTGAAAAGACGATCAGAAAACCGTTGTCCCAAGACCTTGCAGCCGCATCGCATCGCACACCCGCAAGCAAGAACCGTGGAACCACTGACATCCCGCCCACCTTTTTGGCACCTCAATCCTTATCAGTTCAATCGGGAGACTTGATCTTCGTCAGCCTTGGCCCACCACCCACCCCCTTCTGAGGAGAGTGTGCTGTCAAGACTGTCATCATTAGGACGACACAAAATCGCCCAATCAATCACCCACTTCCTCCCAACTACAACTTGTTCAAGTCGGATTTGCTCGAGGAAGTCTTGTGCTACCCGGTCTTCTTCTGCACCAGCTGCTGCCTCTACCTGGCTGCCGTCCTCCGGTGAATACTGCCGCAATCTCGCACGCGACAAAGCGACGACACGGACGACAACTTCGAGGACACCGTCCCGTCCCGTCTCTCCTGTGACACTGCCGGCTTAGACGCTCGCCGTGCCGGGATACACACGACGTTATCTTTTCTTTGTAAAGACGTGTTCAAGGGTGGTATCCCAGACCACCCAATCCATTCCACAGGAGCCATGCTTCTCCCCAAAGGTGGAATCAACTGGAAGTCCGCCCAGTCCAAACTGCCTCCTACCAGAGCGATATGGACCTTCCTGACCAAGACGCGCTTTCTCTTCCTCGTCGCCCTCACCGGCTTCGTTCTGCTACTATGGCGCGGCATTCGCTCCTCAGCCTCCGAGATGCAGAGGTACGTTGTCGACAGCCCTGGCGACCGCCGCTCCTCAACGGGCGCGACGTTTTGGCATGGCGATGCGCGCGCGCACCGCGGACAAGACAGCTTGCTAACATGTAACGCCGCACAGCTTCTACTGCTGGGGTCCCGCGAAGCCCCCTATGGAGATGTCGCTCAATGAGCAAGCTTCGTGGGCAGCCCACCTCCAGACCCCCGTCATCTTCAACCACCACGAACCCCTGGAAATCAACCATACCTCGATCCAGCACGTCAACCTCAACCCCATCAAGTCGACGCGCAAAGCTGTCACCAACGAGGAGCGCGTTTTGATTCTCACTCCCCTCAAGGACGCCGCCCCTTACCTATCCAAATACTTCGAGTTGATTGCCGAGCTGACTTACCCTCACCACCTAATTGATCTTGCCTTCCTGGTTGGCGACTCCAAAGATGATACCCTTGCCGTTCTCGCTTCTGAGCTGGATCGCATCCAGGGTCGCCCCGACAAGATCCCCTTCAACAGCGCCATGGTTGTCGAAAAGGACTTCGGTTTCGAGCTCAGTCAAAGTGTCGAAGAGCGCCATTCTTTCAAGGCCCAGGGTCCCCGACGAAAGGCTATGGGTCGCGCTCGCAACTATCTTCTCTCTGCTGCCATGAAGCCCGAGCACTCTTGGGTCTACTGGCGTGATGTCGACATCGTGGACAGCCCCAAGAAGATCATCGAGGACTTTGTTGCCCACGATACCGATGTTCTTGTGCCCAGTGAGTCTACATGCTGCGTACCGGAGCGACGGACTGTGCTAACGATCTGACAGACATTTGGTTTCACCGCTACCGCGATGGCCGCGATATAGAGGGTCGCTTCGACTACAACTCCTGGGTTGAGTCTGACAAGGGTCGCAGGCTTACAGCGACCTTGGATAAGGATGTTGTTCTTGCCGAAGGTAGGACAACCCGTCACCAATGCCATGATTGATGCTTACGAGGAACTAGGCTATAAGGAGTACGATACCGGTCGCAGATATATGGCCAAGGAGGGTGACTGGCGCAACAACAAAGACGAAGAGCTTGAACTCGACGGTATTGGTGGCGTCAACATTCTCGTCAAGGGTGACGTGCACCGATCAGGTTGGTGTTTCCTAGGCATCTTTGCATCTGCGCTTTCTAACAATATTAGGAATCAACTTCCCATGCTACGCCTTCGAGAACCAGGCCGAGACAGAAGGCTTCGCCAAGATGGCCAAGCGTGCCGGTTATCGTGTTGTTGGTTTGCCCAACTACGTTGTTTGGCACATCGACACCGAGGAGAAGCCTGGAAACGCATGATCATCTACGACTGCGCTTTTGGTCATTTCTTTCGATTGTACGACCGTTCTCCGATTCATCCGCGGAATGCGGCTGACGGAACACAGCACTGTATGACCACGTAACGATACACACACGAGGTACCTGAAGAGCGTTTCACGACGACGAGAAGCATTTCTGGATGCTGGTCCAAAAGTTTCTTGGGCTACGGATAATCGGCAAGGGGCTTAAATCGAAGTCTTGGTTGCCTACGTTGACTGCCATGGGTACCTAACAAGTTCGACGTTTCCGCTACCTATATATTCAACGAGACCTCAACAACCTTTCTTTGGCCCGCCTTTGTCCTCTTGACGAGGCTGGTCAGGAAACGCGAAATCAACAGAACCAAGAGGGATGCTCTTTTTGTCAGAACAGGCGTTTCATACCAGATGGAAGTATGTCTCACTGTAATATTAGACTTGGTTATATCACCTGTTAGCATAGGAGAGAGAAACGTATCACCCGTTATAGGAAGGGAAGCTCCCTACCCGGCCTCGGACTGTTGGGATGGCGGTGATGGCAGGTAGTACACACTCTTAGGAGGAGGCTTGCTTGGTGAAGTTTCTCCTGGCGTCTGAGTGTGATATCTAGGGTATGAGGGAACTTGGGAGTTCAAAGAGGCGTAATTTACACATTTCGATTTGTCTCCAACTATCGGCTCTCTGTTCATGTGGTGTGCGCTATTTTGACTTTGCTTGGTTGAGCATGAGCTAGTGCGGTGAGGTGAATTTAGAGCAGATATAGTACTGACTATTGAGTAAGATGGGTTTTGGACACTGTCAGAGTTGCTGCTTGTGCCAGGGGTTGTTCTGTTACCCCCTATCCCGGCACGTATGGGTTTCTCGAGTTATAGAATCGATTTGACATGTTGAAGATCTGTCCTGTTTTTCTTTCTTTAGCACTTCAGCTTCATATTGAGTGGTGCTTTGGTTGGAAAAGGGGGTAACTCGAACATTTTGAAGTCGCTGTTGTGTAGGTACGGAATACGTTATATGGTCATGGGTAGGTAGGTGTAATGAGCTGTGAATAGGGATTCTGTGTGGTTATCGAACTTGGTTTGAAGTACTATCCTGCTGATTAGGACGAAGGCGATGACAATGAGACTAAGTGACTCCAGCTTGTGGAGGTTGCCGTAGTTCAAGGGGAAGTATCCGTAGACCGTGGACCCATGGTACAATTGATCAGGATGTGATGGCTCTGGCCTTTCTCCGTCGTGGATCGAGAGGCAGTGATGCTATGAACTTTGGGTGGGCACCCCTCACTAGCATCGTCTCATTGAGGTTTGCTGGGCGACGGAGGTTACATGAACATCTTATGTGCTGGCGAACGAATCATCGCGATGCTGCTGGTTGAGAAAACCGGATAGTATGAGAAGTCACGTTCCATTGTCTTGGGTGAGCCGTAACGGAAGCTTGAGTTCCATCCGACATACGAGATGGCCATTAGACAGTGCATACTCTGTATCACGAAGTGTGATGCACATGTGTGAAGGCCCGGCGTACTCCGCACGTTGTCATCCCGCGCCGCCGGCATTCTAAGTGAGGTGGCCTTAAAGAGTGAATGACAAGCTCCATCGTAGGGGGCTAAGTGAGCACCCTGTCACCATTCATGTATACGTATTCTGTGAAAGGGGAAGAGATACGGATATGGGAGTTATATGCCGGGATAACATTGTACTAATCTTTGAGATGATATCTGCTGCATAACCAAGGGCTTGCCTATCCAAGTCCGGGTTTGCTAGCAGAACTTCTGTTTTCATTGTATGTCTTACAGTTTACATCTGTACCAGTATGGCGGACGTAACGCTCAAGCATAAACACCGTCCAACATACCATATTTAATTCCCCAAGAGAGTCGTGTCGTGTTTTCAGACTACATGTACCTAATCAAAAGAGCCATCGCACAACTAGATGAAACTCTTTGAACGTGAGAGTGCGTGGGCACATCCTCGCTATAAATCAAGAGCGTTACATTAACTTTGGTTCCAAGCCGGCAGGTTTTGTCTTTATGCAGGATGGTAAGACTGCCACTCATGAGATATCGGGCCAAACCACAAGCACATGCATCTCCGTCATAGGATCCGAGGTTGGAGCCTCTATCTAATGCGTGGGCTGGTTGTGGCATCATGGGTATGGCCCTAAATGTATCGACTGGCGATGCAACAAGATACCAAAGCAACTGTTGGAGGCCATATATGGCGAATTGCACCCCATTTTCCTCTCGGTAGGTAGGTCTAGACAGAACCTCTCACGAGATCTGAGCCGTCGTTTTCAACACTTGCCACCATTCGATAGAAAAAACGCATCCACGAACAGTCCTACAGCGAAAAACGAACAAGAGAACACGTCGCTATCATACGCAGATATTATGGGAACCCTGATCCAGAAAGACGCCCGTCTTGCTCAAGCATCGAAGTTCATCCGGTTGGAAAGACCAGAAAGAATATTCGTCAATTTTGTAATCATATCGTTTGGGACAATTATCCGGCGGTCGCCTGGTGGGGGCGGGGGGTTTCCAAGTGCTCCCATGCAGCTGTTGTGTATTACATGGTCTCAAGTGTTACTTCGAAGACCATATTGGGTTATTGATACTCCTAGTTGAAACCAAGACTTGTTGCATTTAGGTTTTGCACACAATAATGACTTGAAAGTGTTTGTGCCATGTTCGGGCCGGTGCAAAACCAGAACATGAGCCCAACCAGGTGTGGGTTGCCTTGCCCGACTTACAACACTCATGTCATTTTTGGATAACGGTAGAGAATATGTAAGCGATAAAATTGAATAGGCAGAACTTTGAATAGAAAAGGAGAGTACAGTTCATATCTTGGGTTGCAAGTAGATGTCAGTCAGACACTGTTGTCAATTGCCAGACTGCGCGAATCATCAGACCAAGTCAATACTGGCGTTCGGATTTGATGAAGTTGAACAAAGCGGTGGTGTTAAAGTCCCATTACCATAGCCACCATCGATGAGCAGTCGTTACTCATGATGTTGCTGAGAGCGTGGTGGGTCTTGGGATTTCGACCAGTCAGAGGGCTCATAATGTCAGCTAGCTTCTGCGAACCCGGGCCGAGGGGCGAGGGCCGTGAGACTGTAGATATCCAACGCAAAAAAAAAGAGTCGTCAATTGGTGCTATTCGGGCGCAGCGGGACCTGTATCTGTAGCAGGAAGTTCCAATTGACAGACAAGAACCCCCCCGAGGTCTATACATAAGGTACACGAACCGCCCAGCCTTGGTTCTGCCCCCTAGTCTAAATTCCTGTCGCGCGCCCTGGCCAGGCGGTTCTCTCCGTCCTAATACTTTACAGCATCATGCGCGCGGCGTCGCTCCTCCATGGCAAACGTGTATCCTCCACCAGCGAGTGTTCGTTTAGTGGTGCTTCTTCTGGACCTCCATCGTCTCAAAGGCCAGCCTCTCGGCCTCCTCAGCCTGGATCTGCTGGATGATGGGTCCGAGGTAGGGGTAGTCCTAAACATTGAGGGGTTAGTCCTCTGCCCGGGGTCGTCTCGTGTGGATTTCTCGGGGAATGCGCACCTCCTCTGGCTTAGTCCACTCGTTCTTGGGCAGAAGCTTGTGCTGGTAGGAGAGCTGGACAGCGCGGCGGATACGGAAGACGCGGTCGTAGGATTCCTTGGGAGAGAGGCGCTTCAAGGCCTTCTGGACGATATCGGTCTCCTCCTCGATAAGGTCGTCAAATCTGCAGGCGAGAAAAAAAGTGACAATCAGTCATCGCTGTTCCGGTCGGTGGCCAATAGTTGCAGTAGGCTTCGTCGAATTGCTTACCTCAAGCCGAGCTTGCGGTGGCCGGCGGCATTGGCGTACCAGTTGGAGAAGGGGACGAAGATGCTCTTCAGGAAGGGGCGGGCGAGGATGCCGTCGGCGAGCTGCTTCGAAATGAGCGAGGTCATTGTGGCGGCTGGTGGTGGACGGGGGGGAGAGGAGAGGTTTCGATATAATGCCTCGGAGTACGGTTTTGCGGATCGCCTGAGATTGGGAAAACCGTGGAGCATCCCGGAGAGGCGCAAAGATCCGGAAAGCGGGTCATGTGACCTTCCTCGAGATCCCGGCACCAGCCACATGTGGCACAAGTCGTATGGCTGGCGTGGGTCTAGCAAAGGCACGAGCCACCCAGATTCCGTAACTGGGATAGGGTGCATCGATGAGGCAACGAATGCTACCAACGGGATTCCTTGCCCGTGATGGCACCACCATGGACCCTGTCGCTGGTGACTGGAAAATTGGATTTGTGTGGTGCTGGCAAAAACCGCGAAGAACCGGCGGAGGTGGAGCTCCTTTCAATGGCCTGGAGGCTTCAAACCCCCCCCCCGGGTTGAGAGTTGCGATTCAGTGATTGGGAATGTCATATATTGTGAAGTTGCTCGAATACTAAAAGCATTTGCTAGAATGCATCACATTCCATTGAGTAAGATTCCCGATAGCTCGGACGTTACAGGATCTGGCTTCTCAACACCCTTTGCTTCACCTGCCGCCCGTTGTTGGTCTGATATCGATATTATCCTGCGTCATCTCTCTCAGATGCTGATCTGCCAGGGCTGTAAACAAGTATTGGCACGTTTGGCAGCTCCCGGGTCTTGGAGCCAACGTCCTAAGAGAGCAGCTTTCGGTGTTCTCACCACAGCGCCTGTTCGGGGGTTGAAAATAGAGTACCTGTCCCCATAGCGTCATCGCGCAGGTCCCTTCAGCGGCCATCGCACCTACTTCGGCGCCTTTCATCCAGCCCAGGAGGTGCTCCAAAGGTACCTAGGTAGGTAAGTACTCCTCCTTCCTTGGACCTTCCTCCCAGCCCATTGGATTGCTCCTACCTCCACTAGATGGACACCACCCTGGGACGTGGGCACTCCTACCAAACGAGACAACCGACAGCTCGCATCATTTTGCTCTCGTGCGCCGTCCCGCTCCACCTCGGCGCTTTTTCGCAATATCCCATCTCCAACTCCGCCGGGTGCGCTCCTACCATATCTAGCAACACTACCATTTCTCTTCCTTCCCTTCTCTGCCGCCCGCCTCTCTCTCACCCCTCACTTCCCAATCCCGTATGCTTGGGAGCGCCTTGCCCACTAACTCCGTCCTCAACTCCCCGCGCTAGACATCCTGTTCCCCGCAAGGCCAATGGGCTGCGATAACCGCTAGTCGCTCAGTGTCACGGCGGCGTGGGAGCGTTCCCCGCATACCGGGACACTTGGGAAGGTCCAGCATCTACCTGATTGAGAGGTACTCAACAGACGCCTACCGAGAGAAACCTAACCCGACGACGCAGCACGAATCTGAACCATATCCAACACCCGCTCCGAGCCGATACGCCCCCCGCAAGCCCACATACTGCTTTACACCCTGCTCCACGAGAACCCATTAGGCCCGGGACGTCGCCGCGCCTCGCTTCCGGATCCATCGCTGCACCCGCTTAACATCCGACATCTGGAACCTGATCGAGCTCAGCAGTGAGAGGGGATGTCTCACGACGAACACCACGACGCTCAACGAGGCGTACCACACTCCCAAGAAGAGGAATATGGGCCGTATCCGACCTCGACATACCCCAACTACAGCAGCTCCAGAGCTTTCCCAGCCCCGGCCCCAGCCCCGGCCCGTGCAGCCTTAGCTACCATAGAGAAAGCCGCTGCTGCGATGCCCGCAACCGAGACTATTACTGCCTTCGAGAGGTGGGCCGCTGGCGCTTCCGACGCCCAGTTCAACGCGCTTTCTGGTGCCGTAGGAGGCTTCACTTCGGGCGTGGTTACGTGCCCGCTCGACGTTATCAAGACTAAGTTGCAGGCACAGGGCGGCTTCAATCCTGTCGAGAAGGGAAGACATGTCGGACACCCGAAACTTTACAATGGCCTGCTGGGGACCGCCCGTGTGATATGGCGAGAAGAAGGCATACGCGGCATGTATCGGGGACTCGGCCCGATAGTACTGGGTTATTTGCCCACCTGGGCTGTGTGGTTTACCGTCTACAATAAGAGCAAGGACTGGTTGAAGCACCGCCACGGTATGTTGGAAACCGCAGGGTAGAGACTGGGCCATGGACTGACTGAACCGACTACAGAAAACACGGTGTTGATCAACTTTTGGTCATCTATCATAGCCGGTGCCAGCAGCACCATCGTCACAAACCCTATCTGGGTCATCAAGACCCGCCTGATGTCGCAGAGCGTTGCACATGACCCAGGCAAGCACTACTCTCAGTTTCCGAGATCAGGCAATACCCCGACTTCAAGACCAACAATGCACAGCTCGTGGCATTATCGGTCAACGATGGACGCGGCGCGCAAGATGTACACTTCGGAGGGCGTTTTCTCCTTTTACTCGGGCCTTACTCCAGCTCTGCTGGGACTCACCCACGTGGCAGTGCAGTTCCCTGCGTACGAATACTTGAAGACCAGGTTTACCGGCCAGGGTATGGGAGAGCCGACCCAGGGCGACACACAAGAATCACAATGGATGGGCGTGTTGGGCGCTTCGATATTGTCGAAGATAATGGCGAGCAGCGCCACCTACCCACACGAAGTCATCCGCACGAGGCTACAGACGCAACGAAAACCCGTAGGAGGGGTTGAGTATCTTCAGGGCCTGGGAATCAAGGTGTCTGCCTCCATGACGGGAGAGGATGGCAAGAAACAGCAATTATCACCGAAGTATCGCGGCGTGGTCAGCACCTTCCGAACGATCCTCAATGAGGAGGGGTGGAGGGCCTTCTACGCTGGCATGGGCACTAACATGATGCGAGCGGTGCCGGCCGCGACAGTGACGATGTTGACGTATGAGTATGTGATGAAGCATTTGAACCACGCAAGGGCCGAGGGAAAGCGAAAGCGGGAAAGGGACAGCACACCTGCTGAGCCCTGACTTGGTTAACCTGACGACTCAGGAGTAGCGTTATTCCAAGGGAACGGGGGGTGAGGGGGAGAGAATTGAGCAAGACAATACGTGCGGTTTAGGAATGATGGAAGTTTTCAAAGAGCTATTGAGATTGTTAGGAAATGGGGATGGGATTTTCCAGATACCCTTCACTTTGGTCGTCAGGTTTAGACAAACTCGATTCAGGTCACGTAACAAACACACTGCGGCAGTCCTTCTTTTGGGGGACAGTCTACGGATCGATTTCTCTGCCTCTCTCTCCCTTCCTCCCCCCTATCTTCCCTTTTCCATTACACCCAGCCATCATAGATCGCTTTTGATTTTGTCTTGTTTTTACGCAAACTCGACCAAGGAGTTCACGACAGCCAACGGGGGTAGCGTGGTGGGAGCCTGGGTTTCTCGAGAAATAGTATACTCTTGTGTAGTACTACATTTACTGGCGCGAAGTATTTAGCGGTTTGCTTAACACGGTCACACACGACGCTGAAGAAAGATTGGCAAGTTTTGTGTTGATTTGGTATTTAGCAAATGCAGAGACAGAAGCACTAAGGGGGGTATTGGCGACATAGAAATCGCAAAAAAGTAGTAAGGCGATAAACGTGAAACTGCAAAGCCTCGGCTTTTCTCATCCTCCCATCTGGTGGTGAGAATGTTGAAAACTCGGTAGACGCCAAGATGGTCTTGCTTGTCGCCTGTCCGGCCCGCACACAAGCGACGCTAAAGGCCGGAATTTGGAGGCGGCGGTCTAGGGTTACTGGAGCCGTTGCCGTATCTCTTGACTAGTGTTAGTATCAGACTAATGAGGCGGATGCGACGTGGGATGTGAGCACGGGGGGGGATTGGCGCAGTAAGACGAAGACTGGGGGCAGACGTACGGCTTGATCACGCGCCGTGCGGATCGACGAACGGGTATAGCTGTTTTGAGTCAGTGTAACTGCTGTCAACTGCCACGACTCTCGCGCGAGCCTCATGAGAGACCGGTGGTTCTTCGACATACGCGAAGAGGATACACGCCATTGTGAATGCGGCTAACGGCGCCGTGATTGTCTACGAGGCGGGGCAGTCAGGAGGCATTCGATCGTAACCATGGTGTGGGGATAAAGACTCACCTTGGGTGTCAGGTTTCCTTTCCGCATCTTGGATTATTCTCCGTTATTGTTGCGGTTTGTGTTGAGACGAAGGGAACGGGGGGTTGTGTCGTGTTGTGGGTTAGCAGTGTGTAAGTGTGTAAGTGAGGCGAGTGTGATCATGGATGCGATGTGGAATGGGCTGATTATGGTTAGACGTGGTCCGGGGTGGGTGTTTGCAGGTATCGGGATTATCAGAGCAATAGTTGCATATCTGGTTCGGAAGGGACGTGTTACAGTACTGGACTCATCCGATAACCGATTGCAGGTTTGAGTAGCACGACGGAGATCAAAGAAGACAAGCATTGAACTGCAAAGTGTTTCCGGAGCTGACCTGGTGGGTTACTGACCTTCCGGCTGCTATTCCAGCTTCACCGAGATGTACCCGTACCTACTTACCTCACAAGCAACTTCACGCTGGCCCAGTCGGGCCCTACTTTTGGCTGGGTGCCTTGGTACAACATCTTCCACGCCGCTCTGTTCAAGTGACCTCGCGATATTCTTTGGTGCGTTTCTAAGTACTTAGGTAGGTAGGTAGTTCAAGTGATTCTGGAATATGGAAGGGAAGGCACCACCATCGGCAGGGAAAAGAGTAGATCAGCCGAGAGAGGCTGAAAATTTAGGTGTGCGCTTCCGTGCCCTAGCTCTGCCAATCCAAAGGTCTAAAGATTGTGACACTGTGATTACGCCCCCCAAACTTCACGATAATCATTCGATACCAAAGATATCGTAAAAAATGCCAAAATATTAAGCCAATATCGGCCGCATGTGACAAGAGTGGGATTCGAACCCACGCCAATTACTTGACTAGCACCTGAAGCTAGCGCCTTAGACCGCTCGGCCATCTTGCCAATATGAGGTTGTTGACATACTCCCATCTGGTGGGGATTAAGTCAGGTTGGCTGCAGGGGTTACCTCGGAAGGGGGCGAGTTGAGTGGGTAAATAGCAAACTTCAGCCTGTTATACCTACTATTTGTGCTGTTTGGCTAGAATCGGGGATTCCGAGCAACAGCCTGTAAAGACATCCGTATTACGCACACACCTACGGACGCATCGTGAGGAAGAGCGTTGATCTTCGCATCCAGCTGCATACCACTAGGTATCTTGAGGCCGCGTATGGCCTGTTTCGTAAAAGATGCAAAGCCCTTGGCTAGTAGACGTCTTGGTCGAGCGCCGTCCGTTGCACGAGATATTTGGACAAGCGACATGACGGATCTGGATAACGAATGATACGTCTCAAGGGTAGTCAGTGTATAGTCCATCTGATCTGTCTGACCCTCAAGATACCGTACCTGTTCAAGTTACAGCTGGAGCGAACAAGGTTCTTCCACTCATCACTCATGCCAACTTTAACATCGTTAGTCAGGCGCGGAAGGTTGATCATCGGGTGTCTAAATAATCGGGTGGTGTGTCTTGATATGCGCGGCTCTTCTCAACTTCGATGAACAAAGACAGAAATGCAGGAAGGAGCAAGAGCTATATTTCTCCGCCAGAGTCGACCGGGCGTCGGTAGAAGGAGGACAGATGCCAAGTGTAGCCCGAGAGCTTGAGAAAGGCAAAAACCAGGGATGCAAATGATGTAGAAAACGAGGGAAAGTTTGTCTAACCCCTTTGATTCTCCTCACTTGAGACAGAAGAAATCCGGCGGGGTAGCTTTGACGAATGCCGACGGAAAGCAACCAGGCGGCACCATAAGGTGTTCTGACATCGAAGTACCTATGTACGGATATATATGCAGATAAACAATCTTAGGTAAAGGGGGGATGAAGAAGCGCAAAGGACTAACACTGCCGCGCGACAGCACAGGAATCGAGCCTAGGCGAGATATATTTCAGAAGGAGAAAACATTCCGAGCATTGCCATCTAGTCGAGAGGAACGATTCTGTTGACGGCCAAGTTTTGGTGGCAGCGACGATAGCAACGAAGAAACCGACTGCGGACGGTTGCCCTGAGTGTGAAACTATGCAATTTCACCTGGGGGCTTTAGATTTAGTAATCTGGCGTTCCCCCACACAAGCCCGATGGGCGCCAGAACGTGCGTTCCCTAGCAGAGGCTAGACCGTGTTGGGGTTGAGGAACGCACGGCCAGTGGTCAAAAGCTTACTGCAACCGGGACTGGGGTGCGAGTGGATAGGAAAAGAAAATGGCAGTTGAGAAGGAGAGGCGGGAGCTCGGCGGCAGAGGAACAGCCGAGAAAGCATGAAAACACGAACTGGTGGATCTGGCTGGCTGGACGGATGGATGGATGGATGCTGGTGCAGTGCGTGCAGCTCCTATTCGGAAGGGGGGGAGGAGGAGGGACCCAGACACGCAGATTCCGAGCCAGCGCTCAGTACCACACACCATGCACACGTTGACACGGCAGCACCAGCACCAGCACCCCTTCCCTTTCCCTTTCCCCTTCCCCTTCCCCTTCCATCCTCGCACGCCAGAAACAGCAACGGCTACTCCTCCTGCCGTTGCTGCTCGCGGCGACCGAACTTAATAATTAGCCTGGGCCTGGGGGTCCGCTCCGCACCGCACCGCAAACCGTAGCAGCACCACCACCAGCGCAGGACATTTGCATCGCATCAGCCCCCTGGTCCCGGCTGAAGCTCTGGCCATGGCCGCCCGTGATTGGCTCGTCCCGAGGACGTCCTCTTGAACCTCCTGTTTACCTCTTAACTTCCTTCGACTCTCGTAACCCCCTCCCATCTGTTGCAATTTCACCGGCCTTTCTCATCGCATTTGGATCGCATCATCAGCGCAACGCCACTATCCAAATCGCCCATCCTTTGCGATCCTCATTGTATCCTTGTTTCCTACAGCGTCCCATCAGAAGCAGACGCCATGCCCGTTGAGCTCCGCAAGCGCAAAGCCCCCGAGCCCGCCCCGGCTCCAGCCCCCAAGAAGGCCTCCTCTAAGGTCGCCAAGGCCGCAGAGAAGGTCAAGGGCGCCGTCAAGGGCAAGGCCGAGAAGCCCGCAGAGAAGCCCGTCGAGAAGGTCGCCGAGGAGCCCGCTGCCGCCAATGGCTCTGACAAGAAGGTCAAGGCCGTCAGTGGTGAGACCGTCGACCTCGAAGGCTTCGGCGGCGAGATTGAGACCAACGACGGCGAGAAGACGACCCTGAAGGAGCTTGTCGACAAGAGCAAGGCTGGTGTTGTGCTCTTCACCTACCCCAAGGCCTCGACTCCCGGATGTGAGCATCTCTCTGAACCGACACTACCCGGTAGTCCTATGCCATCAGTCGTGCTAACCGGCCATGTGATACCCAGGTACTAAGCAAGCCTGTCTCTTCCGAGACTCGTACGAGCCCTTGACCAAGACGGGGTTTGCCATCTACGGACTGTCGACGGACTCTCCCAAGGCCAACACTACCTTTAAGGAGAAGCAGAAACTGCCTTACCCGCTGCTCTGCGATCCCAAGGCCACCCTCATCGGTGCCATCGGGCTCAAGAAGCCGCCTAAGAGCACCCAGCGCGGTGTCTTTGTTGTTGACAAGGCCGGTAAGGTCCTCGTCGCCGAGCCCGGCAGCCCTGCCGGCACCGTTGATGTTGTGAAGGCGCTGGTCGAAGGTGGCAACGTCGAGGCCGCTGCTGAGGCAGCAGCCGAATCCGCTGCTACTGATGACAAGGAGGAGCAGCCAGCGAACGGCGAAACCAAGACCGACGAGGAGAAGAAGGAAGATGTCGCGGATGAAGCCGAGAAGAAGGACGATTGATTATAGTGTTGCTATGTAAGTATAATCCGTGGCGGAAAACGTCTTTGCAGTTGGAAGGGCCGGATAGGACACAGTTCGAATTTCTTGTATTCGTATAGTAGTAGCTGGGGAATTGATTAAGTGGCGTTTGTCTTTTACGCACGACATTCCGGTGATACGCCGTCAAGCAACATTCCGGGTGCCTCAATCCATCGCCGAATTGTGAACCCTAGGAAACTTTGGCATAGCAGTATTGCAGCATTGCCTGCCTTGTGTTGCAAGGGGAAAAGGGCGAAGTGGGTACCCGGCGCGAAAGTCGGGTTGCAAATTGAAGCACGGCTATTGCTTCGACCGGCAAAACCTCGGCCTCACCGGTACTTGCTAGAGACTGGAGCACTCTCGACAACCCAGGCGCCCGGAACGCTCACATCCAACCTCAAGCAGGTCATCGAACCGTCGCCAATCGAACCGGCAACCTCCCTTCCACCGTTTACGACGTCGCCCAAGATGGCCTCAAAGGTAGTTGCGAAGGCTGCGGCAGGCGGTCTTGTGGAAATCTCCAAGGTACGCCCTGCACGGTGCGCTTAATTGGCGGACCACGTTTCCCGCGAAGCAAGGAAAACCACCGTCGCCAGCCCGTTCCGACGATCACGAGACGATTCAATTGGCCCAGCAGCTGACCTCCGTCCCTCCAGAAACACACCCTCCAGTCCCAAGGCGTCTGGGAACGCATCCGCCGCTCCCTCGCCCTCGACCCCAATCGCTCCTCCGGCGTGCCCTTGAACCCGACCTTCCGCAACCCGACACCCGGCGCCCTGGACCCCCTCAGCTACGACGATCCCGTCACCCTGCCTGCGGCCGACATCGCCGACAACCCCTACTGGAAGCGCGACGCCCGCCGCAACTACCCGGCCATCAGCGTCGTCAACCAGGCCGACGTCGTCGGCCTGCTCTCGGTCGGCTCCGCCGCCAGCCCGCGCGCCGAGCTCATCGGCGAGGCCGGCGAGAAGCAGCTCGTCGCCGCCCGCGAGGAGGCCGCCTCCACGGGCCTGGCGCCCTACCTCGAGAAGAACGCCGCCCAGGCCATCCAGGCGAGCAAGGAGGCCCTCTTCACCAACGGCCTGCCGCCGACGCCCAGCGGCCAGGACCTCAAGAGCGGAGCGTGGGACGTACACAAGTACGAGGTCGCCGAGGAGCAGTCCTACGGCGAGAAGTGAGTGTCTCCTGGCGCGTCGATTTATTTGGGGTGACAATGGTCTTTGCTAACATGAAAAGTAACAGCTACCCCTGCCGGACTTTTGTGTAAGCATAGGACATGCGGGGTTTTGATTTTCTCTGGCTGTTCAGGAGGGAAAGGCGAATGTAAATATGAAGGGCACTAGATTCCATTAAACGTTTTACTTCTTCAAGTCTCGGGTCTGAGGAGTATGTATGTCTTGCTGTCTCTATGCTATTCGCCCGGTGGGTATCTCAGCCCTCCCAATTGTAGCCATCCTGCAAAGCCCAACGTTCTTCAGCAAAGAACACCGTCCCGTCATTTTCCAACATTCGTTTCCCCCTTTTCTTCCATCTCTTTCGCCTCCGCCCCCTTAGAATCAGCGACGGCCTCGCCCGTCATGCGCTCGATGATTTTGACCTTGCCCTGCGCCCTCTTGAGCCTGTCGTCAAAGTCATTGACGGCCTCGTCGCTGTTCTCCCTGGCCAGCGTGTCCGGCTCGACGAGTGCAAATGCCGCGGCGACGTTCTTCTCGAGCCTCGCGTTGGCCGCCAGCGGTGGCAGAGAGCAGACCCCTTGCGGCTGTGACGCCTCCGCTGGGTCTCGTGGTGGCTGTGACGAAGAGTTTGAAGGGTTTGCGGCGGCGGCGCCTTTTTGTGGTAGAGACAGCCGGTTCGCCCACACAACGGAGCGGCCATGTATCCTGCCGCTCTCGAGGAACTTTTCGTAGCCCTTTGCCAGGCCGACGGAGCGGCCCTCGATCTTGCCGGCCTGGATGCCGTCCTCAGTGCCCTGGCGGTAGCCTTCAGCGAAGAACTGGTCCTCGAGGGTGAGGACGTCGTCGAATGGGTCCAAAGACATTGTTTGTAAGGTTTGATAGATTTGAAAACAGAAAAAAAATATTGCGCCTATATAATTCTAGTGTTTTGAGACAATTCTTCCTGTTGTAAGCCGCGGCGGTGGTGAGTGCAGTCGGGTGAAGCTGATGGAGGGGTGATTTGAAATGGTGGCGGGGCAAATCTGGAAAGTTTGACTCAGCGCTCTTTTTGCTAGTACCATTTCACCACTGTCTTCCTGACCTTCATACTTGATCTTGAGGGACCACACGGCATCAGCATTCAATACGGATATGATAAAATTCATATTCATTAACAGTGATGACTCTTCGAGACTCAAGACACGCTTGTGTTATTCGAAAGGATGTTGGGAATAAAAGATTTCTAGGTCTATCTCATAACTAACAAGCCAAATACCCATCATTCATATCGTCGTCAGCATCTGATCACTGCATGCCGAACAACATACCGCCATTAGCACAAACAACCTGACCCGTACACCACGCCGACTCGGGCGAGACAAGCATGCCGACGATTCCCGCAATCTCCCCGACGTACGCCGGCCGGCCGCCCTCCTCCTCGGCCGCCTTGACGAGCTCGTCCGAGTCGACGCCCTTGCGCGCCTTCATCAGCGGTGCGTGCTCGATAAAGCCCTTGATGAAGCGCTTGAACTCGGGCGTGTTGCCGGCGTACATCTCGGTCAGAACGGGGCCCGGGTTGATGGCGTTGACGGTGGCGTTCTCGCTGAGCTCGCGGGCCCAGGTGCGGGTCATAGCCTCGAGGGCGGCCTTTGTGCCGCCGTAGACGCTCTGCTCGGGGAAGCCGGTCGACGAGCTGACGGACGACATGTTGACGATGCGGCCGCTGCGGTCGGTGGGGAGGTACGGCTGGACGGCCTGGACGAGTAGCAGCGGGCCGAGGACGTTTACGCGGTAGGAGATGTCGAACTGCTCGACCGTGACGGCCGGCAGCAGGTTGTTGTGGGCGACACCGGCGTTGTTGACTAGCACGTCGACTTGGAACTTGCCGTTGTTGAGCTTCTCAAAGTGGGACTTGGCGGTCGCGACGAGGGACTTGGGGCCCTCGGGGGTGCCCATGTCGGCCTGGACGGCGAGAGTCTGGATGTTGTGCTTGGTCTGGAGGTCCGCGGCGAGCTGCTCCGCGGGGGCCTTGGAGGAGGGGGAGGTGTAGCCCAGGACGAGGTCGCAGCCCTTTGCGGCGAGGTTCTCGGCGATGGCGACGCCGATACCTAAAGTCGAGGCTGGTCAGAAGTACTCCGCGTGTCTAACGCGCTATGGTTCGCTGTTGTGGCTTCTTACCTCGAGAGGCGCCGGTCACGATTCCGAGCTTGCCTTCCAGGGAACGAGACATTGTGTGTAGTATTTCCTACGTGGAAGTTCAAGCCGAGAAGTTGATCGGCCAAAATTGGATATGCACAGGAACAGAAAGCGGTTGCAGTAGGAGAGAGGTCGGGAGGGAAGACAGACAGACGAAGCAGAAGATGACGATGACAGCACACGATGAGATCAGGATGAGTGAACGAGGGGACGAGTGGACGGGGGTCTCAAGGTATATTATAGGTACGTAGACCACACCACACAGCAGCAGCCGGAACGCCCAAAGATGGGATTGTCCCGAACGGACAATGCTAGCAGCTCTCGTGACCCATTAGAGATCCGTTGAGCGACGAAAGATGGACGCATCCCGCCCAATGGAAGGCGAGCTCGTCGCATAGATACCGGGAGAAATCCGGGTTGCTGTTTGAAGCAGGGAATTCGGGGTTTCTGGGTGAAAGCTACCCCGCTGTCGCAGCAGCTCCCCTGGGAGAGTTGCCCCGCGTTGGACTTGCAACCGCCCTGAGAAGAGGTCCCCCCCACGTCATTCTCCCGCGCCAATCCCGGGCCAGGGTTGGCTACGATCGGAGGGGCTCTCTGCTTCTGCGCCTTCTAGACCATCTGGACCATCGGCAAGGAATGTTAAGGATTCTCATAACTTGGTGTTGTATAGGTGTTGGTGTTGAATAAGACCAATAGTCTTACCTACAACGGCGGAATCCAACAACGCTAAAGAGAGAAAGCCGTAGACGTTGTAAGGCGGTAGCTGTCTCGTCTGAGGTAACAACCGTCACATGGACTTTCATAGCTCCTTTCCTGTCGACCGGGCAGTTCAGTATATATTTATACGATCCTTTGAATCAAAGACCACATTCATTGTCTGTCAAATTATGGAGACAAGCTGTCACGGTAGTTTCCAGGTTTGCGCCTGGACTGGAAATAACTGCTGCCGCCGCCAGAGCTCCCACAACGCGCGCTAAGAATTGCCAAAACGGACAATCCAGCTGGTCGAGTAGCTCAGCTTCATTAACACATGAGAATACCAACGCTGAAGCCACGTGATTCAGCGACCAAAGGAGACGGTTGTTGCTTTTTAATTCTTTAGTTTCATTCCATGTAGTGTTCAATGTTTGAAATAGTACTCTGTACACTGAAATCGATATCGAGATAAACTTTGCAAGGGCACAGATGAGCACTGTAAAGCTACCTACCACATCACAATTGGCGGGGCACCGCTGAGCAACACCCGGAACCTGGTGCGGCGGTGGTGGGGTCCGCGACAGCCACCCACGGCCACCTCACGGGTTAATGACCAGGGTCTTTCTAAAAGTCTACCTCCCCTCTCCAGCCCAGCCAGTGTCTTTCACCACCCAATTCGCAACCCGTACACACGCCCCTCCTCTCAGCCTTGCGCGCCCACCCGCATCAGACGACCTCGTCAGTCCCGAACTAGTCAACATCTCCTCGATTCGAACCTTCCACCGCACCCCCGAGAAATCCCGCGATAAATACTTGCCCACCATGGATATCCGCCTCCTCAAGCCCGCCGACCTCCCCCTCATACAGCACGCCAACCTCGAAAACCTGCCCGAGAACTACTTCCTCAAGTACTACCTCTACCATGCCCTTTCATGGCCCCAACTCAGCTATGTCGCCGTCGACGTCTCGCGTCCGAAGCGCACCCCCTACGACTACCCCAAGATTGTCGGTTACGTCCTGGCCAAGATGGAGGAGGAGCCCGCCGACGGCGTGCCTCATGGCCACATCACCAGCATCAGCGTTATGCGCACCCACCGCCGGCTGGGTATCGCCGAGAAGCTGATGCGCCAAAGTCGTACGTTGAACCTGCTCCTGCTTCTGTCTACCTATGGCCCTGTCGGGACAACCACCCCTGCTAACCCTCACCAGAACTCGCCATGGTCGAGACTTTCGGCGCACAATACGTCTCTCTCCACGTCCGTGTCTCCAACCAGGCCGCCATCCACCTCTACCGCGACACTCTGGGCTTCAAGACGGAAAAGACGGAGAGCAAATACTACGCCGACGGCGAGGACGCCTTTTGCATGAAGCTTGACCTGGGCTACATCCGCGAGCAGATCCAGGACGAGCGCGACCGTGAGGAAGAGAAGGACGGTGAGGCTGTTGACGAAGGCGAGGCTGTTGGTGATGTCGGCCGCGACCCCAACGCTGCCGCCGCCGCCGCCGCCGACAAGAAGCGCAAGGTCAAGGTTGGCCGCGGCTTGGGTGTTGGCGAGCTGGTCGAGAAGAACGAGAGCAAGAACTAGGAGTCCGACTCTCCATAAATGCAAATGGCTAGGAGTTGGCTGCATCAGGGTAAAGGAGGCATTGCCATTGAGATCGGCGGATCTAGTGCTTGAGGCAGCAACGGGGTGCATGCAGCAATTTTGGCGTGGGGGAAGCTGGTGGTACCACAAGAGACTGACAACGTAGCCCTCAGAGTTCGGAGCTACGTTTAACACTTAACCTCCTAGAGATTATCTAGTCTTCGAGGGGAATCATGACGAAGAGCACAAACGAGGCATACAGCTCCGTCGGCAGACGATCAGCATGTCTCTACGAATGATAGGGGGTTTCCAAAAAGCCTCAAAAAGAGAGAACTAGGATGGGACACATTGCATCATAGCACGGCAACCAAAAGGTACAAAATAGACGAGACAATGGTCGTGGCATTAAAAGAATGCAAAAGTCCCCGCTAATCATTTTCTACACATACTTCACACAACACATATAAAGTCCCTTGGTGTATGTGTATTTTCTCAAAACTTGTATGCTGTTTTGCGAAACGCCAGACTAGGTAACCTTCCACCACCAGCTTCTTTGCCAACTCGCCGTTCATCCCCGATCTTGGGCTCCTCCACATCCCCCAACAGTTGCTCATGAACGTCCTCCGCCATCCTCTCCGTCTCGTCATCTCTGCTAGTCTTACCTTATCCGCACCGACCGCACCGACCGCCCCCCCGTCCCTTGCTCACGACTGATACTACACGTCCCGCTCCCGGTTTTGTTATCCTACATCTCGTTTCTTACCCTGTCCAGCTCGCTCAGTTCTCCGTGTGATGCCTTTCCCTGTATCCTCTACAGCCTTGAGGGGTGCCTAGGACGGTGGCGGCACCGGCGGCGTGGCCGGATCCGGGCCCAGCTTGACACTACTACCGGCAGGCCACGCACCATGGGGATGGGGAGGCCCGGCATTGGGCGGAAACGCGTGGTCGTTTCCGGAACCGCGTCCGCGGCCCCAGCCCCTGCCGAACGCTGCGGCCCAAGCCCCTCTGCCTACCGAAAACCCGCCCGGTGGCGCGGACCCTCTTCCCGGGCCGGCAACCCATTGGAAGTTGTTGAGGCCGCTGGGCGAGACTATGGGAACGGCCGGTATGGACTGGGCATGCATTAAAGGCGGCGGCGGGACGTGTATAGCATGTGGCGGCGGCGGTGGCGGCGCGAGCTTCGGCTTTGGGCCATGATGATGATGGGGGTGGTGGTGGTGTTGGTGATTGCCCCTAGCCGCCCCTTCTCCGTCGCCGCCGGCGCCCCGCCTCAGCTCCTTCCGGTCCCGCTTGCCATCCCTCCTCTGCTCCTTGCGCCCCTTCCTTTGCTCCCTTCGCTCCTTCTTCTCCTCTCTCCGCCTCGCACGGCGCTCCCGCCGTTTCTCCTTGCGGGCTGCGCGCTGCTGGCGCTTGAGCTTGCGCCACTCCTGCGTCAGGCCCTTGAGCTCCGCCTTGAGCACCTTTTCGTCGTCCCCGTCTGGCGCATCGGCGGCGGACGGATCGCCCTGTTTCGGTTTCTCCGATGCGCCGTCTGCGGACTGCGCGGAGCGGATCTCGTCGCACAGCTGCGCGACATCGGTCTTCGTGACGGGCTGGTCCGGGTGCGCGAGCCACGACGCCACGCGCTCTTTGTAGACGGGCAGCTGGGCAGGGCAGAGGTCCTCGTAATCGGGCAGGGAGCCGACGGAGGATGCGGACGACGTCGAGGAAACGGAAGAGGCGGAGGAGGATGCCGAGACGGAGCGTTGGTCGGAGGGGTACCGGCCGGGTGGGCGACCACGAGCCCCGCTTCCGCTGCCGGGACGGGCGTGGGCGTGGTTGTGCGGGTGAGGTCGGGGAGGGAACGGGCCGGGACCAGGGCCAGGGCCAGGTCTCGGCCCGAACATTGGCACGGACGACGGGGCCGATGGTGCATGCGTAGGCGGGGGAGCCCAGTTCGCATTCGGGCCGACGAAGTGAGGCTGCGCGCGGGGTATCGCGTTGCTCCCGAACCTTATTCCGTTCTCGTTCGCAATCAGGTTCCTCAACCTGATACCATTGCTATCCGCGACGATGCGGTCCCCGATCGAGATTCCGTCCGGCGTGACCGTGATGCCGCCAAAGCTCCAACCACCCCGGGCCTCGCTCGGACCCGGACCAGGCTGCACACCGGGACCTATGCTGCCCGCGTGAGGCCCCGGGAACGGCACGGGCGCCGGGCCACCGCCTCCTACCCCGCTCGCGAAGGTTGGGCTGTCGGCACCCCTGTCGAACGACCGGTCCCAGGCGCCAGGCAGCCGCAGATCCTCGAACTCGGGGGTGAGCAGGACGGCCACAACTCTTGGTCGGAAGAACCCCTCGTTCCACTGGGCGACCACGGCTTCCACGTCCTCTCTCCTCAGTCCTGACGCGGCGACCGCCGCGCCGGGAGCGGTGTCCGGGTCGGGGCGGATTCGGTCCAACTGCGCGGAGGCGTGGCTGCTGCTGATGCTCCGCGGGCCGCCGGGGCTGTTGTCGCCGCTTCCGCCATGTGACGCGGCGGCGGCGGCGATGGCCTCCTCCTCGGCCTGCAGTTTGCGGTTGATGACAGCCTCATTTTGCGCGGCGGTGTGGTGCGGGATCAGGCAGTTGGTGAAGGTCGCCCAGTCTTGCTGCGTGACGTCGCGGGCGGCCCAGGTGGGGGGCCACGGCACGTCGTCCGGCGTTGAGAACGGGTTAACGGCGAGCACGTGGACGAGCTGCTGGTCCCACGGGGAGAAGGCGGGCGCGGGCCTGGATTCGAAGTAAGCGGCCGCGAAGACCGAGTGTGCCGACGCGGCGGAGGGGGCAGCGGTGGCAGCGTGCGCGTGGCTGGCCAGGTTCGGGTTCGAGTTGTGGTGGTGAGGACCGGTTGTGCTGCCAGTGCGGGGTGTCAGAGGCGGGGTGTAGATGACATCGCTCCGAGACGACGCGTGTGAAGAGACGCGCGAGGCGGCATCGTCGCCGTAGTGAGACTGAGCGAGCGGTGAGTTGAGGGACGGGTTCGAGTGCCGGCCTGAGATCGAGTAGATGTCCGTCTCCGAGTATGGCGGAGGCGGGACGTCGTCCATGTCGGCCTCGGTCTCCCGCATGGCCATGCGCTTGCGAGGTTGGTGCGGAATGAGAGAGACAGAGAAGTCGTGAAGCCCGGAAAGCCGCGGAGCCCTCTGTGTTCGCAAATGCAATCTGGACCTTCGGCACGGTTTGTGTTGTTCAACGCCCTCACAGTTTCGAGATGTCTGGTAGATGGTTAGGAGGAGACGGATAAATGGATGGATGGATGGATGGAAAGGGGGGTGCGAACAAAAGCCAATGTTGAGAACACACACCAGACTTATGAATAGCACAGCGGCACACGGCAGCGGATGAGAGTAGTGTGGGATCGATCATGGCATTTGGACTGGGCTGGGCTGGGCTGGGCTGGGCTAAACTCCGTTGACTCTAATCATGGTGCCCCTCCGTCACCTCTAATAACCCAATAACACCTCACGTCCCATGAATGCCCGCACCCTTGAACCTGCCTTCTACCCTTTATTAGTCGTTCGCCCCGTTCGCGTAGCCTTACGACGTTCTTCAAGTCCTACCGTCGAACCATGGCTCATCACGTAACCTAGCAGGACCCCGCCTTCTAAAGAGTCTAATCGCTGATGCCGAGCCCACGCTACCATGTAGGTAAAATTTAGCATCGAGCTTGGTGAGGGGGTTAACCCTGCAGGATTGCGCGGAGCCTTTTGCGATGGGAACACGTTGTTCTTGCAACCCAACTTTATCCCTGCCACCAACCATTCAACCCTGATCAATTCATTGTCCGCAGTCATACCACCAGAAGGCTCGCTGCAGCCATGTGCTGACGCGGCCCGTCCGTAGGCAGCAGTGCGCCCACCAGCGGCCCTCTACACCATCCAGCCATCAAGGCCCTCTAGCGGGCCACGGTCTCCCATGCCGTTGGAACGCCAGACCCTCAAAAACGTATGTACAACCCCAACTGACGCCGTACTGCCGAACCAACCGGGCCTGGCCCTAGAACAGGAAGAGCTCGGGGCCAGACGGCGGTTTGTCGTACCTGTACAGCCCAGACTATGCATGCGCCTGGATATGTTGCCGCCTGGTCATGCCCGATATCTCACTCTCGCTGCTGGGGCCGCGAGTCACTGCCGGGGCCGTGGACACCACTGTCGCGTCCCGACAAGGTTTAATACGCCAAGGCGTTTCTTGTGACGTACTTGCGTCGGCACCTCCTCATCGGTCAGCCTCAGTGCTCCAGAGGTGGAAATCAACATCTTCCGGTTTATAGTGGTCCGCAATAATGGTCGACAGGTGGTTGCGGGAGTGCGCGCCGCTGTGTACTTGTTAGCCGTGACCCAAAACCACGTACATGCGCGTGCCAAACTCACAGGTTGGTGATGTAGGTGTCAAGCAGTTCGGGAGGCACAAACTCGCTAACAGCACTCCGAACGTCGACACCGTTGACCATGGCCCCGTCTGCGAAGTTCACGTGGCCCATAGAGCTGCCCCATTCGACAAGGCTCTCTTCGTCAAAGTAGCTCTCTGGGCAGAGTTTGTAAACACCACTGAGAATAATGACCGGGTTGCCCTGCTCCTTGGCTGCGCGCGCGATAACTCCGGCTCCCGCGTCCGTCAGGATGCCCCCGTTAGCCAGGACAGCCTTTGCGCTCAAGATGACCTTGTTGATACGTGGCATGTAAGCCATCAGGCCGCCGTTCAAAATGCTGATGGCGTTGATGCCTACCGCGCCCAGCTTCTTCCTAAAGGACGCATAGGGCGTCTCGTTGGCCGGCCTGCGGGTACTTCCGGCGGCAATGAATACGGTGAACTTCCTTCTCGTCGCGGCGCGCAAGATGAACTTCTGGACTGTGGCCGAGGGCTGGTGCACAAGCACATAGTCGCCGGGGTGGATCTGGACGTCTGCGGCCGCAGCGATCTGGTCATCGACCTGGCCGATCTCGTCCTTGAGCTCCTCGATACCCTCAATGACCTCTGATCTCAGCGCGTGTGCCTTTGTCGACTGTCCGCGGAGGGGAGTTGATGCACCCGATTCCTTGCCAAAGGGCGAGCCCGCCATGATGCCGCTGGCGTCCATCGGGGGAGAGGCCTCGAGGAGAGAGAAGAGGGACTTTGAAACATGGAAAGAGTTGGCGGACGTGAGGGCGCCGGGGCGGACTGGCCTCGGGCCGCTTGATATGTAGTCTGCGCCAGCATCCTGCTTGGTGTAGGTAGAGGGGGGCCATTGGTGCTCCAGTTTCGAGGGGTCTGGCACTGCCGTCGTCGGTGTCGATCCTGCCTCTGTGGCGGTCTCGCTCATGTCCTCGTTTCGATCCTCTGCGGCCTCATCCCGGATCAGGCTCAACACGCGTCTAACGATGTTGCCGACCACCAATTCCTTGGGCTGAGCAGCGATGAGGCGCAAGCCGATTTGCTGAACCTTTTCCAACAAGGCATCGGCGTCGTTCCATTTTGCCTTGGCGACGACCTGGAGGAGGATGTGTGCGGTCGCGACGGCGCAGAGTTCGGAGCCCTGGATCTGTCTTCTTTTCAAGAGGCTGGAAGATTGGTCTGTTAGTTAACTTTCATGTGGTGGTGCTGCGGGAGCCCGTACGAGATCAGACTGTCAATTGAGGCTTCCAAGGGCTTCCCCTTGAGGGTCTTTAGATACCGCTCGAGATCCCCCGCGCTGGGCTTCAGGGTGGCCATTTTTAGTCCGAGACTGGTAGGGGGGTGAGGGGGATGGTCGCGGGGCCGTCGCAAAATAATTTGGAAGGTAGTCAGTAGGTCACTGGAGTCGCAAATGGTCGCTTGGAATCGATGCGGTGGCCGTCGGGTGCTGCAGCACGTGAATGCGCAATGCAATGGCAATTCTCCTAGCTTGGTGAGATCCAAATGGAGAATGGGAAATTGTGCGCAAACGGTTGTGACTCAACAATGAAGCTCGTGGAGGGACACTCGACCGACAAACCCCCCCTGTCACGCTAAAAATTTCGAGGGGCATTTAGATGGCCGCCACCTCCGAGGACAGCTGGTAACAGGGGGTGGCAGCTTGGCTTAGGTTCGTGCGAAGCTCGGACCGAAGCAACCCGTATTGAGAGGGAAGGGATGGCAAGGTCCCCAATGGCACCTCAGCTTTGAAAGCCACTCCACCGAACAAATACCCCTCCATCGCTGCAAAATGACGTTGGTGACTGCATCGCCGCGGTAAGTGATGCGTTAGGGCGCAGGGTCTTCGGCCAGTGGCCTGCGAGCTGCCCGTCATGTTGACGAGCCAGGTGTACCTAGACTACTCCCATAGAAGAGCCGTTCGTTCAGTGGAAACTAGAGGCAGCAGCTGGATGTGTCTTGAGGACCAATCCGCCCTGCCTTTCGCGCTTTGCTCGCAATCCTATCCAGGATCATGCGTTGATAACCAACATTGGACCCTAAACTCCTAGCAGACGGGAATCGGTGGGAATCGCCATTCAATGTCTTCTAAGGTGTTCTGGCTAGAAGTTGGAAAGCCAATGCGTTGCATCAATGCATCTTCTCACTTTACAATTTGAGCTGCTATCTCGTTCGGTATGGCGCGGAATGCAAGCCATTTCCATATTTCGTACCGGAATATCACTTCATCGGCTTCGTGAAGCTACTAGTCGACATTGCGGCCCGGTTAGAAAGTCTGTAACGGCTGCTCAAGAATGCGAAGCAGCAATGGTTCAGCCAACTGGAACCTCCAGCATAAGCCAACGCAGCGCAACATAGGTAGCCAAGAGCCAGTCATGTTTGACGGAATCGGAGTTATCCTCACGCACGTTGGAGGTAGCAAAGCTCAAACAAACCATGTAAACGGCGTGGTCAATATCGTCGGCCAATCTCCTATGACCAATCTACTAATCCGATCAAATCATCCTACCTATATGGCTCTTCTTCGTTTGTCCCACGAACTGGCCAAAGGGCGGGATCAACAGTGTGCCACTCACTTCCTTGGCAGTTTAGTTATTGTCGGAGTGGGTAGAGTTTGGAAGAAGGGTGGCTGTTGTCAAAGTTGAAGACCGGGGTGACTATCAATTAAGGACGAATGGCTGAGCGGCAACAGAACACGGATACGAAAATATGGACCGGAGTCGCGACACTCAAAAGGCCCGGATCCTGCAGACATTCGAGGAGCGCTGCACAAATCAAAAGTCTCAACAACAAAGGCAAAAGTGGAGTTGCTCTCTTTCACATGAAAAGAGCACATGTCAACCAGGGTTCACTCGGGAATCGGCTGATGGACGCATTCAATCACATTGGAGGCCACAGCCGAAGAGGACGAAAACTTCTCTCAGCCCCCGATTGAGGTAAATCAGCTCCAAGAAGGAAGGGGCTGTCGGGAGGCAGATCGTAATCACATCGCGGACTCGACGCACCTAGCTTCAGGGGAATCAAGTGCCTTTCTCAAGGTAGGTGGGTACCTAGGTACCTCCAAGTTGTGTTGTGTTATGTTGTGTTGGGGAAGATTACCTTAGAATGTGGGCTGAAGATACATCAATTACGTAGCCGCTTGGCGGCAGCTGGTCCATTGCCCCATGCTCTCCTCTCCTCTCCTCTCCTCTCGTCTTTGCACCCTTCCACCCCCCCTTACAAAATAAAAATCAAAGTGCGCTGGGTGACTGGCAAAAATGGGAAGAGAAAGCGCAACGTGACAGGAAGAAAAATGCAGAGTAACGCCCAAAAGCGGAATTGGACGGTCCAAGATTCGACACGTGAACCTAGTGTATCTTCATTCCGCAGTCACCCATCCCCCACAAGGGTCAGCAGGCAGTGTAACCTCAGTATCCTATCCTGTTGCTACCCACGCGTCGCTGTAATTAGGTACTGAACGGCACACCACCCTAGCACGGCCTGCGCTGGACCAATACCTACCCACCGTCGATACGTAGCTACAACAGCATCGAACCGTCCCAAGTACGACCACGGTCCAACCCGGCCATACCCAGCAGACTTGCCGGTACTTGCAGAGTGTTGAGTTACTTGCTGCTGTTACCCCCCATTCGCACCCGATTCCCTTCCGTGGCTTCCACTGGGACGTCGTGCGAAACAAATCGGGGCCCTCTTATACTGGTACTCTCTAGACTCTCTACTACTAGACGCTTGATTGGCACCTCCAATCAGCAAACACCTACCCTGTCCAACTCAACCGTTGTCTTTGGACGCTACCGTATCTCCGCCGCCTCGATACCTCCAACTCCCGACAGCCCCGACGGACCCTCTTACGCTCGACATTTCTTCTCTCTTCACACACGGCCCAGTCGCCAGGCTTGCGCTGACGACCAAATATCGCTTCTTAGCGTTCGTTAGCACCAACCGACGAACCCTTTTCGCCAGCGCCCACCCCTTTGCGCTGAAAATTCCTGAAGCCTTGTTGATTGTTCATGGCCAACTGAGAGTTGCCATTCCTTGGACTTGGATTTGGGGCAAACCCCATTAGGCCAGCCCACGATTTGGACTCTTATCAACCATCCGACTCGATTCCCGACCCGCCACGAATCCGCCCTCGCACTGGATCTCTGCGACGAACTAACAAACGACTGGCACTCATCACTCGTTCCCTTCGATTGCTGCGCCCATCGACCTGGTACACGACGCCCCCTTTTTCTCTGACGCGACTGTTCGCCCATCGCATCCTTCATCGCGCGGAACATTCCTGACCACCGATACCACCCCTTACTACCGATCCCTCGATCTTTCCCACCTTTTTGTCCCAGATTCGCTATCCGTCGTCGAGCCTTCATGCCTCATGGATCGTACATGCTTTCAAAGATGAACTCCCTGAACATCATCACCTCTCGCGTCTCTCCGCCGCCGAGCCCAGTTGCTTCGCGATCCAACTCCATCAGCTCCCTTGGCTTAACCGTTCAATCCAACGACCAGCGCAGTGGCGAGAGCGCAGAGAAACACGATCATGACGACGACGATCAAGATGACGAGGCGTTTCCGCTCGAGAAATCCGCCTTCGAGCAGCGCAATGACGGCCATGGGATGGGTCTTGCCAGCGAAGCAACACCGCTCATAGGAGAGTCGAAAGATTCGGGCCTGAGGTCGACTACTTGGCACTCTCTGCCTCGGCGCATCGCTGCGGGCTTCATCAATTCACTTCGCTGGGTCTTGTCTACTTTGGCCGCTCCGGGGGTGTACCTGATCGCATGCCTGTACGACGAGACGGGCAACTTCTCGCCCCTCCTCCCACTCAAGAGACTGTTTGGATTCCACGGCGGAAACAAGAAGCTTGAGACAGACTACCGCGGCACCATGAACGAAAAGTCGGGTCGCCAGGGGAGCGCCGGATATGGAGGTGTTGCTTACTCAAGACCATTGGGGTCTTCAGGGTCTTCTTCTTCAGGCATATCCTCGGAATCGGATTCAGACGCAGAACGCCAAGGTCGAGGCTCTTCTAGCCGGCACTCCCGTTCAACGTCTGCTTCCGAAGAGATTGCGCCTGCCCGGAGATCTATACGCATAAAGCTACACAGCGATGATGCTCTGCCTCGACGAAAGCACAGGAAGACGCAATCTGCTGCGGTACGCTCCAAGGGTAATAGCGAATCCGGTTCATCCGACATATCTGCCCAGCTCAAGTCGCCAACATCTCCCGCAGGCGCGCTGACTAGATACCCCAAGACGCCGGCTCCGCCTCGCCCCTTGATTCCTCGCCGACAGCCCTCGTACCTCAATCTCGAGCCTTCGACCGACCCCAAATACCAGAAGACGCTCATCTTGGACCTCGATGAAACTCTTATCCACAGCATGTCCAAGGGCGGGCGCATGAGCACTGGGCACATGGTCGAAGTCAGACTAAATCAGACATACGTGGGCGCCGGCGGGCAGACGTCCATCGGACCGCAGCATCCGATCCTCTACTGGGTCAACAAACGCCCGCACTGCGACGACTTCCTGCGTCGGGTAAGAAGCCGTCGCAAACCGTCCAAGTGTTGTCGAGTTGCTAACGTGTATGTCCAGGTTTGCAAATGGTACAACCTAGTTGTCTTCACAGCCTCGGTTCAAGAATACGCGGATCCGGTCATCGACTGGTTGGAGGCAGAGAGGAAGTTCTTCTCGGCGCGATACTATAGACAACACTGCACGTTCCGACAAGGCGCTTTCATCAAAGACCTCAGTTCGGTTGAACCGGACCTGAGCAAGGTTATGATCTTGGATAATAGTCCGTTGAGTTATATGTTTCATCAAGGTATGTGGAATCGGCACGTTCTACTCGAGTGTCGAGAACGCGGTCTAACTTGGGCCATACAACAGACAATGCGATTCCTATTCAGGGTTGGATCAACGATCCGACGGACAACGACCTCCTGCACCTGGTGCCACTGCTCGAAGGTTTGCAGTACGTTTCGGACGTGAGGGCGCTACTTGCTTTGCGTGGAGGCGAGGACGGTCAGCATATGGCATAGAGTTTGGGTCTTTAGAAGGAACATTTGGTGTACTGGCATGGGAGTAGTGAGGCGAACACCGACGGCTTCAACTACGTGGTGTAGGCCTGTATTAATATTTCGATAAAGGGATGGGAAGAGGAGTTGTTGTGCGGCACCGCGTAATGTCGGTACGATTCCGTGAAGCCTCAGAAATACATGCCAGGCCACCAACCTTTTATCGGTTGCCGAATTATAGTGGAAATTCTTGTCTAAATAGAAGTGTATGGTGCTCAGTGCAAGTGAGTGGTGTTTCTGGCCAGTGTTGACATTGATCGTCCGTCAGCCCGACGACGGTTTTTTCCCCTCCGTTCTCTTTTCCCTTTACTCCCCCCCCCCCCCCCCCCCTCGCTTGTCTGGCCTACCTTGTTCGAGCCGAGTCCAGCCGAAGACAAATTTGACAACCGACTCACTCTTCTACCGCACAGGAATGATACAATGTGTACGTAAGGCACAGCATAGCTACCCTTGTTGAGGTGTCTCCAGTCTCGGCCGGAGCTCCATACAGAAGCTGGTTGGCGGTAAAAGAGGCGCAGTCCCCACGTAGTATAGACTGGTATGGACATGAACCGAAATGTACTGGGGGGAAGGGGATGGATATATTTGCATTGGTCAGGAGGGCACACCAAGATGTTCCATCTAGGCCAACTCGATCATATCGCTTCAGATTTTCGTGAATTCTGCACCTTGGTTATTTTCCAGTCCGGGTGCCACACACGGAGTCGTGAAAGACACATTCCACAACCATCACGGAGCGGTCACCTAGCAAGCGTAGAGAGATGATGTGCTTTATTAATTTGTACGGATACCCAGGACAGCATGGATAGGTAGTTTTGGCCGGGGGTATGCGGCTAGGAAGAAAGGTCTTTGACGGTCTCGACCAATTGTCGGAGCATGGGTGGGTCTGGGGTGAATTTGGCGGGGGGTACGGGTGATGACATCATGGCACAGGTGACGACACCACGACATCGACAGCTGGAAAAGGAGAGAAAGCGGCATGGCGTGAGCTGGAGGGAAAGCTTGGAACGCCCAACCAAACGAAGGAGGCAAGCGGCAGCAGAATCTGCACACAATCAGGACCAAAAGCCAAGAGGGAGAGCACGCCGTGACATGTCTCTCGGTACCACCCACCCCTGCCCAGCTGTCTCTGAAGCGTACCTACGTAGCTCATACGCCTTTTTACCTGAGGGGGAAAGGGAAAGGCAAAGTAGCAGAGGACAGGCGCCCAGGCCAGCCCAGGGACGACCGATGATGGAATGGGACTTCGATCCAGCTGGCTGTGCCTCCTTCCCAATCACCCCCCCAGCTCCAGGTGTTAGCTAGCTCCTGTTTCGCCTGGAGACGAACGGGAGGACGCACTTGCCTTGCTCCGGCTACCAAAGCAAGTCTTGCATGCAGAGGCTGAGGTCACAAGTAGCTCACACCCGTCCACCTGGCGCCTCCTAGCACATAAAAGCCTGCCCTCCCGCCCTCCTGCTCCCGAGCTTCTATTTACTTTGCTCCAACAGTCCAATCGATTCTTGATTTCTTCACACCACAAGATACCCAATAATCAGCAAACATGTCTCTGCACTGTAAGTTCAAGCTCTCACCCGCGGCAATGAGCCAAGACAGCGAGCATCGGACTCGCTTCGAACAGCTCCAACTCTGCTGGCTCCGCACCCTCGTCACCCGAGGGAAAAAGACAACGCGCCTTTGTTGGACTTGGGATCACAAGCTCGATTCTGCGTCGAGGCGTCGTTGAAAGAAACACTGAGCACCCCGCTTACCACTCGTATCAATAGACCTCCCCCCCGTTAAGCCTTCGGCCATTGCCCTCGGCACCATTTTCAACCACACGGCTGAGCTCGCTGGTATGTGAATCCATTTGTTAACCCCAGACCACATCACACCTCAAATTGCATCAGCTAACTCAAGCTCCCCTTCCACCAGTCTTGACCCCTATGTTCGGCGCGACCTACCAGCGTGCTAAGGCTGCCAACACCAAGGAGGAGTTCGCTCGCTCTAAGGAGGCCCAGGGCGCCGCTGTCGCTTGGGGTACCTCCCTTGTCGGCTCTGCTCTCCAGTCGTACGGCGTTGGCGCCCTCATCAACGCCACTGGCACTCTCTCCTACAAGGGCGCTGCTTACCTCGGCTCCCTGATCTTCTTCGCTACCTCTGCTCCCGGCGTATGTCGAACCATCTTTCTCTCATCTTAATAAGAACTTGCGACTAACAAAACGTAGTACATCTCCCAGGTCTTCGTCGAGAAGCGTCCCGTCGACACCGTCGGCGTTAGCGTCCTGGCCAAGGTTATTGAGACCGTCGGCCTGTCGGTCTTCCTCACCTGGTGGGGAACCCGCACCAACCCCTTCGACTAAAGGGCTTAATGTTTTATGAACTCAATTGAGCGTTCCGCAGAATGGTCCGCTTGTGTGCTATTATCGTTGGGTCGAATGGGATGAGGTCATGGAGTTAAAGAAAGAAGCCCATTATTGCGGCTAGGGTCATTGCCATGTACCTACACTTTTCCTCTGCTCTGAAAGCTATGGTTTTTTTTAATCAACGAAATCATCTGAAATATTTATCCAATGTTGTCTATGTGACTCTAGTCTCGCGAACTTCGAGGTTCCTGAATCTGTGAAGAACATCCGCCTGATACTTACAGACGTAGTTGAATAATGGGAGAGTAAGAAATTGACCACGGTTGAGCTATCATATTATCGGATCAAGTCTGGTCTGAACAAGGGCCCAGGGCGGCGAATGGCAATGGAGGCGACTTGGAAGACCTACATAACGTTATCACAGTCAACAAGATGAAAATCGAGAGTCGCCTGATCACAGCATCACTCGGGATTGCGCTCGACACCTCGTGTCTGAGGAGGCAGATGCAAGGTTCCTCCACACCTCCGCACCCTATAGGTTCCAACGGAGGTTGTAATGATTGAAAATCATTTATTTTGGTTCGAGCAGTAGTGGCAAAGGCCGCCATGCTCAATGCAAACAAAAATGTGCCCTGAAACGCCGATGATCTCTTTTTCTTCCAGCCAGTTTTCCCGTATGTCCGGCGCCGCATTGGCAAAAGGAAGGAGAAGAAAAAAGGAAGCGTGCATATAATACAACTCCCCCCTTCCCGAAAAGCCGTTTTGCCATTCATGAGCCACGCGCTCCCCGTTCATCGGAGTGACGGGGGAACAAGCGTGAAATATTCGCGTCTGCCGATGTTGGTTGTTCGCGTGTCATAGGAGGTTTTCCTCGTATGTGGGTCAAGGCCAACAAATGTCCTCTCCTCTATGCCTCACAATGACCCGTATGCAATGCACTTTGGTGGTATGCAAAAACACGCAAAGTATACGATGCCGGTCCGTTATTGTTCTGTAGCACATCAGTGCCTATGACCAGAAGGACTGGTTAGCAGTCTCCTTCTGCACGAGCTTGACGAGGGCGGCGTAGACCTCGGAGTAGTCCTCGCCGTCGTCCTCCTCGTCGTCCTTGGCGTCCGACTTCTTCTCGGCCTTCTTGGCGTCGGCGGCGGAGCGCTTCTCCGAGACCATGACGACGGAGGTCGGACGCTTCGTCTTCGCGGCGGCGCCGAGCTCAGCGCGCGAGGTGACGAAGATGTAGGGGACGTTGTGGTCCTCGCACAGGACGGGCAGGTGGGAGATGACGTCCATAGGGGAAATGTCGCCAGCGATGATGACGACGCCAGGGAAGGCCGTGTTGCCGGGGCCGGCGGCGGGGGACTTGCGGAGGGTCTTCACGACCTCCTTAACACCGCGCTTGAGGGTGTTGTTCTTGGCCGCTTTTCGTGTGCACCCGTGTTAGCCTACACTGTTTTCTCCTTTACGCGCGATGCAAATGCAGTAGGGGCATGAGAGCACATCTGCAGAGAGATTGAATGAGGGAATGAAAACGTACCCTTGCGGATGGACTTCATGACCTTCTTCATGGCCTTCTCGTCGGCCAATGGCACGGCGAAAGGCACGAGGGCGCCGACGACGGGGAGGCCGTCGGCGGTGGCCTTGGAGGCGATCTCGCCGCTGGCGACGGCGGTGGCGGCGACGTCGGCCTGGAGGTGCTCATCGAGGACGCGCTCGAGCTTCTCCTTCTTGTCCTTCTTGTCCTTCTTATCCTTCTTGTCCTTCTTGATGGCGCCGTCGGACACGGATCGCTTCTTGTCCTTCTTCTCCTTCCTGTCAGGCTTCTCGGCGGCCATTGCAACGGTTTCCTTGGGTTTTGTGAGGAAAAGAAAGAGTGACTCGAATTGCGAGGCAAAGGGGAGAGGGTGGACGATCCAACGACAAAGAAGGGGGACTCGGCGGTTTTGGCGGCGTGGTTGAAGCTTTCGGCTGGACGAGGTCGGATTGTAGAGGCTCGATTTTTTTTCTTGTCTGCAGAGCCCATGCATCTTTTTTTCGGCGGGTGCCCCACCTTGCAAGTTTGTACGGCAGAAGCACAACGGAAGAGTGGTAGATCCGTGCCGGACAAGCTCAGCTTTCGCTCAGCGGATACCAGTTCTCGGTGAACGGTTCACGTGACTCGGGCCGGCCAATCATGGCCCTGACATTGCGTAAATGTCAGCGCAGACTGGCCATTGAATTATTCGGTCGGCCACTGGAGCTAATTCCAAGTCAATGGCAAACCCGTGAGATAAATCATTTGATATAGATGTTGCAAGGGCTGTGTCTATGGGGATCGAACACCAATGAGTCCTTTGACCTTTGCTGCCGCGGCAAAGGTTGATGGGACTACACTGGCCGACCTTTCCCAGGAACCAGTCAAGTTCAACAACAACAGCCCTTCATCTCTTTCGCAGACACATGATGCTCGCTACTTCATATCTTTGTAGCAACCGAGGTCTCGTGTATTGGAATCGTCAAAATTGGGGTTCTATTCCATATCTCCCCTCTACGTAGTTGATATACACATGTGTTTTGGCACAGGGAATCGTTGTCCGCCTCTAGCACTCATCGTCCACCGTTGTCGAAAGGTCCGCTTACTCCTCGTCGCCGAACTCGGCGCGGCCCTGCTTGGAGTTCAGGTAGTGGTTGCTGCACCGCATGTCAGTATTAGGTCATTCTTTAGTTCGTCCTCGGAGGACCGATCGGGGGAGGCGACTGACCGGTGGGTGGCCCAGTCCATGATGTACCAGCCGGCAACCAGAGGAGGGAGGACGTAGAGGACCTGTCCGCGGAAGCGACGCCAGGTGTTGAAGACGGCGTCGTGAGCGGCGCCAGCGAAGGGGTTCTGACGGTTGGGGGCAATGCCGTAGGTGATGATGCCTCTCTGCTTCTCGCCACCTGTAAGTCCGTCAGCTCGTTGTCCCTTTCATCATTGCTTTTGACCGTGTCGTTTCGTCGGTGAGCGGTTTGTCGGTTTTCCTCCTAGTTATTACGGTGTTCCGTCCCGACAAGCCATGCATCGCTCGATCGCGTCGCCATCGTGCTCCGCCAAAGAGAATATTGCGAGGTAACGTACCAATGTGTCCCCACCAGCCCAGGTAGCTATCGAGATGTCAGTGGCATGCACTCAGAGCATAATTGAAGGCGGTGCAAGGCGCGGCGGACAAGCGGAATCATCTCGGTCTCCCGCTCTGAAAAGCCCGCAGGCCCTCCCCATTTCCTCTCTCAATTGGCGTCGGACGGGGCGTCACTTACTGCTGGTACTTTCCGTGAGGGACGCTGGGTCCTCCCATAAGAGCTTGCGTAGGTCTCATCGTGACGGCGTGTGGTGGACGGTGGTGTGTTTCCGGGTAGAAAGTCGTTAAGCTGGAGATCGGAATGGGTCGAATCAGACGAGGTTCAAATCTTGTCTCCTTCCTGCCGAACCCGAACACTGAGGTGCACGGCCCAAAGAGGCTTAGCGCTCTTTCGCGCCTTCGAACCGTCACCACCCCGGTCGATAGGCCCAAAATTCCATGACGGAGCCTACCGCTGCATTTGCGAGAGGAGCTTTCGACAGCTTCATCCGTCCTCACACTGCACGATCAGCCAACCACCAACGTCCAAAAACCCCAGTCGGATAGCCCGCGATCCCCGCCAACGGACTACATCACTCCGTTAAACGCATCTCCCGTCGACTTCACCCCCGTTTCCCGCTTCGTAATCATGGCACAAGCTCTGGGCTTTGCGTACCGTATGGCCTTCCCTGCGGCCATTGGTGTCGCGGTGCTGCAGTCGTCAATCTACGATGTCAAGGGTGGATCCAGAGCCGTTATTTTCGACAGGTTGTCTGGTGTCAAGGAGACCGTCATCAACGAGGGCACACACTTCCTCGTGCCGTGGTTGCAGAGGAGCATCGTCTTCGACGTGCGAACGAAGCCCAGAAACATCGCCACAACGACGGGCAGCAAGGATCTTCAGATGGTCAGCTTGACCCTTCGTGTGCTGCACAGGCCTGAAGTTCAGGCTCTTCCTAAGATCTACCAGGTAAGCCTTGCGGTCCCATAAGCTCTCGAACGACCACGCGAGCCTAACCAACCCCCCACTAGAACCTTGGCCAAGACTACGACGAGAGAGTCCTCCCCTCCATCGGCAACGAAGTTCTCAAGTCTATCGTTGCGCAATTTGACGCCGCAGAGCTCATTACTCAGCGTGAGGCTGTCTCGCAGCGCATCAGCTCCGACCTGAGGAAGCGCGCCGCCGAGTTCAACATCGCCCTCGAGGACGTCTCCATCACGCACATGACCTTCGGCAAGGAGTTCACCAAGGCTGTTGAGCAGAAGCAGATCGCCCAGCAGGACGCCGAGCGTGCGCGCTTCATCGTCGAGAAGGCCGAGCAGGAGCGCCAGGCCAACGTCATCCGCGCCGAGGGCGAGGCCGAGAGTGCCGAGACCATCAGCAGGGCCATCGCCAAGAATGGCGACGGCCTCGTCCAGATCAGAAAGATCGAGGCTAGCAGAGACATTGCCGCGACGCTGTCGGCGAATCCCAACGTTGCTTACTTGCCCAGCGGCGGCAGGAACGGCAGCCAGATGTTGTTGAACGTCGGACGGCCGTAAAGTGCTGCGGGTATGAGGGGGTGTAAGGTCTTTAGTGAGAGAAGAAAAGGCGATGCTGTATAATAGACTTTGAAGGCAAGTCACCACTTCAATAAGTGTAATCATAGGGCAATGAACACTGCCTCCTTTCCACAACCCGAGTGCACGTTTTGAGCTGTAGTTCATGATGGATGTGCGTGGTACCCAGTCAGTCCGACGTTGGAACAACCATATCATGATACTGGCCACGACTCATTTTCTTGAAATTTCATTAGTAGACTCAATTGGGCACTTGACCATAATCTACTCGGATTGAATAGTTGATTGAAATAGTGATCCTGAGCTATGTGTGGTAAAGTGGGCTTCGACGAACAGGCTGTTTGGTTCGCACTGGCTTAGTAGGGGCGTCACTCAAACGCCGTCTGCTCCGGGCTTGATTCGTATGAGTGGTTCCGGCTCATTCGTGAGCTTGGTGACGATGTAACCTGAGAGACCTATTTTCTTTCTTAAAACTGGCATCATTGTCTTACACGCTGTTCGTCTGTGTGTGCGGTGCGCCTAGTTGGCCCCGGACAAGAGGACAAGAGGACAAGAGGCAGTAACAAGACTTAAAGGGATATGGGTTATGCGTCATCCCTTGGTGTCTTGTGAAACTTGGCTTCACCACGAAAGCTTGTAAAGGGCAAAGACCGACGACCGACCAGTGGTCCGGCTTGGCCTCAAACATTTGAGCTCTTGTCAGTCGATCCGGGACAGACTTTTGTTATCTGTTACTTCGCACATACTTCTAGAACCCATGACAAAGAAACATTTGGGTTCTCTCATGCCATGGCGAAAATGTTAGTTTTTAACATTGTGTCACCCGGGTATACTGTCGTGCGTATTATTAGTTGGCACATGCTAGCATGGGTACATGGGAATATGAAGAGGGGTTATGTCGCAGGAATACTCATGACCGGACAACTCCACTCAACTTAGTAGTTGTTCGACATGAGCCGTGGCCTGAGACTCGTGGTACTGTATCTGGCTGTACGCATGCAAAACGTGCCGAGCGACAAAAAGAGGATGGAAAAGACCCATTATTGTTTAAGAACTCCCTTTCAAGAGCTAGGTATCATTATGCCGGTTTTACGCCTCCCAGTTCATCCCAGGACCCCCTAGTCCTTGTAAACGCCAATATCGCCCGAAATCCAAGTACGGGCGAAATCCTCCCGCCGCTAAAGGGCAGATTCGAGGAACTCCACAGTCAAATGGCCATGGAAGTCGTCCGCCTTTCCACCAGGTGGCACAAACTCATTGCCCTCCAGCTTCCAGCCCTTGAGCTTCATGCTCTTCCATTCCTCCGAGAGCTTGAAACGCACAAGGTCACCCGCAGCCCTAGCGTCTTCCGCACTGTCGTGACCTTGGACTTTGCCGACTGTCTCAACCTGGATCTTGCGGTTGAGGAGGTTGTCCATAAGCATCTTCAGACCCTGGCGATAGGGGAGGCCGTGCTTGTGGGGGAACAGAAGGACAGTGTCGATGACTGTGGGGTGTACAATGCGGACGGCGTTCAAATCGTTTTCTAGACCGTGGCCGATGAGAGGAGTGTCGGGGGCGATGAGAGAGAAGAGGAGTTCGCGTGCCACTTCGGGAGATGATACAATCTTCATCTTCTTCTTGGTCTTCTTGGGACCAGCCATCTTCTTGGCTTGTGCGGGGGTAGGGTCTTCGCGCTTGGCTGACCAAGGCTCCGCAGACGCCATGTCTTCGGGCCAGACACCCGAATACCGTGAGTTGAGGTCCAGGATCTCGCCGACCGGCTGAACGAGGACGTCCAACAACTCTTCTCCGGTAGGCCACGCTGTGGCAGTGAGACGGATAAGCTCGAGGCCGTGAACCGTGTAACACATTTCGCAGTCGAAGCATACAGCTCTGTTGGAGGGTGCATTGGGGTTTGCAGGTGTCTCGGCGTAGTTGAGGATGGTGGCCAATCGCTTGGGATCCGAAGCTTTGAACACATGATGAGGGTTGGAGTAGCAGCCGGCGGAGTCCCCAACAGCCTGACCGCAGCATCGGTAGCGCTTCTGTTGCTTGGATCTGTCGCCGAGTTGACGCTCGGGGAAGTAGGTCTTGCCCCAATGGAAGGTGCAAGTGCCGCCGGAGGCGAGGGCGCCGTCCTCTTCTCTTCTACCAGGGAACATCTGGAAGCGCTTGTCACAGCGATCGCACTTCTCCCAGCCCTTGGCGGCCTCAAGACCCTCACGGGCCTTGTTGATGTCGGCCTCGGTAGGCACGGACGAAACGTAGCCATGGGCAGCGAGGCCTTCAATGGGGGTGACGAGGTGGCGGACGAGCTGGACCTCTTGCGCAGGCGACAACCCAGTCACAATCTTCTTGGGAGACACAAGCGGCCTCTTGTGAGGGCCTTTCTGGGTCTGCTGGTGGCATTGGACGACCCTCTCGTCCTTCCACTGCAGTAGTGTCATCTTCTTGTACTGCATGATTTTGTTTTTGATTACGTTTGAGTAGATGGCGCCCTTCTCGATAGCGGTGGTCTCCTCTTCGTCAAGGACTCTCCAGATGAGGTCCTGGTCCGTGAGAATGAGTTGCTTCTCTTCGGCGTCTTTGGCGGTCTTCTTGAGTTCGTTGTTGAGGCGAGTATATTCGCCGTGGAGCATTTGCACGAGCTTGTACCGAATATCGAACTTGGCCGGGGATGATTTAAGTAAACGAGGGGTAAGGGCCTCTGGCTTTCTGGGCTTAGGTGGTTGCTCGGTGTTGGATGTGGTGGGTGTTGATGGAGTGTGGAGAGTAGTGGTGTCTTGCTGGATTGAAGTCGAGTTTAAATTAGAGGTAGAAGGGGTAGTGAATGAGGCAGTGCCGCTTTTAGATGTGTGATTCACTGTAGATAAAGGAGAAGATCTAGTGGGAGTAGAGTGATTCAACGACTTCTTGAGGTCGGACGAAGCAAGGGAAGGTGCGGGTGGGTTGGACTGGGGCAGCCTCTTTTCGGTCGAGGAGGAGGAGGAGGATGGGCGATTTAAGGGTGGAGGTGAGATGGGCCGGGCGAGAGCTGACGAAGTGCCATCTGGTCTCGATGCGGTGGCCTCATGTTTTGGTGCAGTTTTGACAGGAGGCGTTCTTCCGGGATTGGCGGGGGCCCTGACGTCGTGAGCAGCCTTCAGACGTTTCCGAGGACCATCCCAGGTTGCATCCGTCGTGATATCCGCTGGCCTCTTGACCGACGTTGCTGACGCGTTAAGTGCCGGCGCCGAAGGAGCCGCCATCCTATCCCTGTCATCCTTATGCTGGAAAAGGCACTGGAATGCAGTGCACTTGTCTCCGGCAGGGCAGGGGATGTGTTTGAGGTCGACAAACGACATCGTGGCAATACCTTCCTCACAATGTAGGAGCAAATTATATTTGACTCAGCCACGGCAACGATGGCCGGTACTGCTGATGCTGCTGCTCCTTCTTCTGTGAAGCAGCGGCAAGGAAGGAGAAGGAGAAGGGTGACGAAAACGACGACGAAGCCGACGACGAACGGCAACAGGATGTGACGGACACTCTCTTTCTCTCGTTGTTCAAGAAAAAAGGGCCGCGAGCTCGGACTCAAACTGGCAAAAGGGTCTGGCCGTACCTAGGTGACCGCTTCGAGTGGAATGGAGGTGGAATGAGAGTGGACGCGCCAATTAAGGCCGCGAAAATCCGGGGGAGTGGTGCGAAGATCTCATAGCCAAAACCGCAGCCGGGTCGTTTGTGACGTTGTGTCGTTCCAGTCGGAGAATTCACGGGTCCCGGGTGAAAAAACGGTGGGCCGACGTGGCGCGTAGCCGGGTTGCGGCTGACACAAGAATGGAGTGAAATTGGTCGTTGGACAAGGCGACGAAGACGAACAGGACCAAGGCATAAACATGGGCTGGTTTAGGAGAGTGTCACAGATGGACGATGTGTCTCGTATGCTGTCGGAATTGGGATGAAGGGAGGCTCCGAGCGTTGAACGGATTAGGTAAGGCTCGGCTGCCTCTTTGGGTGTTGCACTTTGGAAGCTGTTGCGGGGCATGCTGGGGGTGAGATGCGCCTGCGTCGGAACAGCCCAGATCTTAGAACCTCCTATTGCATTGCCCAGCGTTCCCTATCTGTCCATTCTCTCATGCATTTGACCGTTTAACACGGTGTTGGATGATGCCAAGGGTCACAACTGACAAAGTGTCAATTGAACTTTCTCTCATCCACCGTCGTGTGTTGTCTTGACATGGTCACAACACCAGGTCCGAGTCATGGTCAGTCTTGATCTTCTTCTACTGCTGGGAAAGGAGCTCGTTCCAGCCTCAGCTGAAGCAATGCCTCAAAGACCTCTATGTACCTACCTTGTCAGTATCCCTTACCATCCGAGGTCGTGGCCCTTGTATCGGAGGAATCAAGGAGTCAGACACCTTCAGAGTGCCTTATCGAGGCAGACACAGGGTTGCAAACTTAATTCCACGAACCGTCCTAAGTTTTTTCTTCTTCTTCGTTTTCTTCGAGAACGAGAAGAGCACACAGACGTTTTCGTCAACGCCGGACATGGACTCCTCGAGTACCTAGAAAATAAAGAAACACAAGGCCATGGATAATGCTTGTCTCAACTGTTGGCCGTCACTTCCACTTTCACTGCTCTTGGCGACCATCGACCTTACCCTGAAGACAAGAAGACAAGCCATGCTAGATTATTTGTTGAGATACTGCTCTCTTATCTGGTCCGCACCCGAGCAGTGTCCGAGAAACAAAGCGGACATGCATGGTCTCTGCAGGTGACGGGCGTGGGACATGCAGGCTTCGGATCTTTCTCGCATATAGGGGACGAAGAGGGCCGCGACACAGGAATCGACAGCGGAGTCATACATTGCTAGCCATTCCTCCTCCGTCGATAACGTGTCGCTGGTATCTGAGCCCCGACGGGTGTTAATGGCGCCGGGCCTTTGAGCGAAATCATGGGCAGCTCTGGTTACGAGGTTGGACTTGCCTATCTCGGTGCAACGGTTGGACAAACCCCACTGGCGGTGTACAATCACGGCGGGGAAAACATTGTCAGTTGTTTGTCGAGGAAATCGTTATCAATGAGGGTGATCGGGAACCCGGGGGTTTCTGGGCTTCTGCGAGATTCCATCGTCCTGCAGTGTCTATAAGAAAAGCCCTCATTGCCCTCCACACCCCCAACATGATCTGTTGCGACTCTTTTGGTTTTTTTCTTCTCGAATAGTTCGTCTGGGTCTATCTTGGACCTGCAAGTGTTGTGTTTAAGACGAACTGCTTCCCGCCACATCTCGGGCGAGCGCAGGGGATCCCCGACGCAACGAAACAACTCCAACGTGCTGAATTCGACGTCGAACTGATATCTCCCACTTATCAGCCCTGCTACCTAAGCAGTAATACCTGATAGCAACGCGTAGCGCCTTGCGTGCTCAGGGCCCTCGCCAGTGGACGAATTACTCGCCAAGAATCGACCTTGTGCAACATCACTCAACCCAGCATCACAAGCCAATCGTGCCTGTATCTCACTACAGCCCCTTCCACTATCAGCTTATCATCGAGCTCCCGATCAAGACGTCGTGTGCACGCATTCCATTCTGGTCTAACTACATACCTAAACCTAGGTAGGAACCTAGGTACGTACCGACCTATAGGTAGGTAGCTACGGATAAGGCCCAATTAGCGAGCAGCCTGTGCGGCAGGTGACGAACGAATCACACTGAAGCCACGGAGCACACGGCACCCAATAATAGCGCCTGCAGGCACCGCCAAACACACACATCACTGGACGCTTTGGGCCTTATCTCCCCTTAAGTCCAGGCACTCGCCGTAGTGGTGGTGTGCCTGGTGGCCCGGTGTTAGTGTCATCGAATCTCAAGGCGACGTATGCTGTGCGCGGAACAGGACCAACCTGAGCGGACTTGAGGTCCCCTTCTCCCCCCGGTCGGCCTTCGCGCGGACTGTCCGTTGGAGGAACTCTTGTGCGGTCGCCCCGAGGATTTAACTCGGCGCGCGTCCCCACACGAGCTTCCCTTCGACGTTCACCATTGCAACCTTCCTCAACGTTGTTGCCCTTTGCTATTCAATCTGTTCACCGGTCCCTGATCCCATCCGACTCCATCATGGATTACACCGGCGGCACCGCGGAGGCCGATCATCTCTGCGTCTTGGTCCACGGGGTTCGTACACGCATTGCATTGTATTGTCCTTAGCCATCTATCCCAACCCTGCTGCGCCCCTCACTGCTCTGTTCCTCGCACCGACGTCATGTAGGCTAACGAAACGCCGACTCGGCACTGTAGCTTTGGGGTAACCCCAACCACATGGCCCAGATCGCCAAAACCCTACGAGCCAAGCACCCTGCCGATAAACTTTATCTGTTGCTCGCGAAGCGCAACAGCGGCTCATTTACCTACGATGGTATTGAACGGGGCGGCGAGCGCGTGTGCGCCGAGATCGAGGAGGAGCTGCGCCTTATCGAGGGAAGGGGTGGCAAGATCACCAAGCTGAGCGTCGTCGGATACTCGCTCGGTGGACTCGTCTCCCGCTACGCCGTGGGCCTGCTTCATTCCAAGGGTATTCTCGATAACGTGGAGTGCATGGTACGAAGACGCATTTTTGCTCACAGTTGAATTACGGTTACTGACAGGGCCCAGAACTTTGTCACATTTGCGACGCCACACCTCGGCGTTCGCACGCCGTTGCGAGGATGGCACAACCACTTGTGGAATGTGCTGGGCGCCCGTACTCTGTCCATGTCCGGCCGCCAGCTGTTCACCATCGATAACTTCCGCGACACGGGCCGGCCGCTGCTCGCTGTTCTCGCCGACCCGAACTCCATTTTCCTTGCCGGCCTGAAACGCTTTAAGCGCCACACGCTCTACACCAACATCGTCAACGACAGGAGCGCCGTACACTACACCACCGGTATTACCAAAACCGACCCGTACACCAACCTCGACAAGATCAAGTGCAACTTCGTCAAGGGCTACGAGGATGTCATTCTCGACCCGGACCACCCGGTTGCGCCAAAGCCCAAGGTCTCCGGGCCAGCCACTCTCACATCGGTTGCCGGCGCCAGTTGGAAGTGGGTTCAACGCGTGCCCTTCGCCATCGCCCTAACCATCTTCGTCCCCATTGGCATCGTCGCCTTCCTCATCAGCTCCGTCGTTCAGACGTTCCGTTCGTCTAAGCGCATCCAGCTACACGAGAAGGGTCTCGCGGGCGTAGCGATCGATGAGTATCGCGGCCCGCTATGGATGAAGGAGATCCGTGAGGAGGTGGAGCACGTCTATGAGACGCTTAACAGCTCGCAAGACCAAGAGTATCTGGCGAGCGAGACGGATGAGGACATGGACGATGCCGAGATGGACCGCAGCACGACGCAGCTTCTCGCCCGGGAGAGGCGCATGTCGGTACCTTCGCAGCCTACGCTCGCGCTGGCACCCTACCAGTTCCAGATGATTCAGAATCTCGACTCGGTCGGCTGGCACAAGTACCCCGTATGGATTCACAAAGACCGCCACAGCCACGCCGCCATCATAGTGCGCTGGGAGAAGAAGACCTTTACCGAGGGGCATGTCGTGTTGAAGCACTGGCTGAACGAGGAGTTCATGGTCTAGGTCTAGGCTTGGCGTTTTTATGCACACTGGGAGTTGGGAGTCGGCGAAGCGTTGAGATTGATTAAATATCTGCTCCTCTCGGGGCCTTTAGAACATGTACAATTTTCATTATTCTAATACCATGAATTCTTGTCATTGCATTTGCCTCGAAATGCGATGCCAGTTGCGACTTTGAACAAGACACTCTTTTCAGGGGAGCTGATATATCGCTTATAGGTGAGACCGCCACTCTTTTCCGGCACACATTAACTACGAGCGACCATATCCAAGTCAAAAATGTATTCTGCCATGGGACCGACCCCCCTTCTTTCAGTGCACATTGTACAAAATACAGACAGACTGTCGGCGCAGTAGGTACCGCACACAGCCCTCCAAACATAGGTTGGTTTTTGTCCTACGGCGGCCGTCAGCCGCAACACACCCAACCCAAGCCAGCGAACCCAAACTGGTGGAGCCTTGCAACCTCCCGCTTCTCCCTCCCTCGCATTCGTAGCGTCATCGGACAGGGATGTATCGCCTCGCTAAAGGACTAGCCCACCACACCGCCGACAGTCCATCCCAGCTATCCGGACTGTGCAGGGGTGTTCCCGCCCCCCTCCCCACATCCACCCAATCCGCACGACCCTTGGTCCCCCGAGAGCTGCGGGAAGGTTCAGGACCAATGGCTTTGCGATTATGTACGGATACACTGTAGTGTACTAACACCACGCCAAGGGGGCAGGGACCTCTTTCCGCCTTTGCAAAGTCAATCGCGTTGCTGACAGCGACTTCACACGCAACCGGCCGCGTGGCTGTTTCTGCCCTTCGTACAGTCTGGGAAATGAAATCGAACAGCATCTGATTCGCCGGTGAAAGGGTGCACCAAGTTGCACACAGCAGGGATGAGAACATCGAAGCTATCTAGAGAAACCTCGGCCCTCTTCAATAAGATGGCTCGCCCGTCCTCTCCGCTGCCTACGACGACGACGACGACGACGACAGCGACAACGACAGCACCGTTGTCGCCGCAACAAACGCGCAGGACGACGCGCTCTTCTCTTGCGCGATTTGCGTACAACGCTGGAGCCTCTTCCGCCACGGACGCGAATCCCGCGACGGCGGAAACGGTCCACGATATCGCCCTGGGCGTCACTGACATCGAGGATGCAGTCGCCAACACGAGGGGCCGGAAACGAAGACGCGTCGCGAAGGCGGAAGACGGCCAAGATACAGGGACGGGGGGCGGTATCGCGAACGTCAAAATCGAGCGCGTCGAAACCGAGGCCACGGCAGCAGCGGGAGCGCAATCGTCTCCCTCCAAGACGCGGAAAACTCGTAAACCGGCCCGCGTGATCAAAGGCGCCAACGCCGCCGAGTCGCGCACCGAGCCCCCCTCGGATTGGGAGTCCATCTACGATGCGGTGAAGCGGATGCGCCTGCACGGCGCCGCGCGCGACGCAGCCGTCGATACCATGGGCTGTGAGCGCCTCTTTCACCCCGACGCCTCGGGGCGCGACCGCCGGTTCCACATCCTCATCGCGCTGATGCTCTCGAGCCAGACCAAGGACACGGTCAACGCGGTGGCCATGAGGAGGCTGATGACGGAGCTGCCGCCGCACGAGCCGGGGGCGCCGGGCGGCCTGAACCTGGAGAACGTGCTCGCCGTCGAGCCGGCTCTCCTGAACGAGCTGATCTGGGCGGTGGGCTTTCACAACAACAAGACCAAGTAAGTGACGGGATGCGCCGCCATGCGTGTTTCTTCGCGGGGTTAGGCAAAGGCCAATTTCCCTTCTCTTTCTCTTTTTGTTTTGTTGCTACTCGTGTGCAAGGGCTGACTCGTCAAGATACATCAAAGCAACGGCCGAGATCCTCCGCGACAAATTCGACTGCGACATACCCGACACTATCGAGGGGCTCACCTCCCTCCCCGGCGTGGGGCCCAAGATGGCCTACCTCTGCCTTTCGGCTGCGTGGGACCGCACCGAGGGCATCGGCGTGGACGTGCACGTGCACCGCATCACGAACCTCTGGGGCTGGCACAAGACAACGCAGCCCGAGGCGACGCGCCTCGCACTGCAGAGCTGGCTGCCCAAGGACAAATGGCGCGAGATCAACTGGCTGCTCGTCGGGTTCGGGCAGACGGTCTGCCTCCCCGTCGGGCGGAAGTGCGGCGAATGCGAGCTCGGGCTGAGCGGGATGTGCAAGGCGGCGGAGAGAAAGAAGGTCAACGAGGGGCGCAGGACGAGGGAGGTCAAGGTCGAGGTGAAGGAGGAGGGGGACGGGAGCATGGCGATCAAGCACGAGGAAGTCATCAAGGAATAGGAAGTAGTACAGGACAAAGTCGTCAACGAGGCTGTGGGCGTGTCCGGGCTGGGTCCGGGGTCGGAGGCGGAAGGCAGCGGGCAACAACAGCCCGAAGAAGAAGCCGCAGCGGGCAAGACCGTGAGGGCGGCTGCGCCGCGGAGAGGAAACTCGTCATAAAGGACACGAGGTTTCCCGTTGGAGAGGGCGAGGTGAGTTTCGCCCTGGATAGGTAGCTTTGCGAATCCCACCAGGGGAGGGGGAGAAAGACACATTTATCCAGCAACCATCATCGTGAAGGGTGTGCGCGCAACTGCAACACAGGGGCTGCGACATTGGTAAATCTGCCCTGCGCGGCACCGCCTGCCGACCCGTGCGGGCTTTCCACCGGCGTGTCCGGGGGGGTTGCCTGCTTGGATTACGCGGCGTCGGTGGGAGATGGCGGGGGGCCCTACCGATATACTTCGGAGGGATTCCGACCTCTTGGAGGAGACAGGAGAGTCATTGCCCATGGAGCGGGAAGGTTAAGTACCTAGGTACAGCAGGTAGGTAGGTTAAGTAGGTACACTGTGTGGCTGGGTATGTGTGTGTGTGGTCAGTTGGCGGCGGCGGCGGCGGAGGGAGGAGAGGACAGAGGGTTGAGAGAAGGGGAGGGGCGAAAGAGCGCAAAGCGCAGGCCACCAACAGCTGCGACGACAGCGGACGATATCGGAGATAGGCCGGGGTTCGGCTGGCGCCCCCCTCCCCCCCGTGCCCGCCGATTGCCGTCATCGTCCTTCCAGCGCCAGCGCCAGCGCCACTATCTGCACCTGCACCACCACATCACAGTGTGACGTGGACGGTGCAGGGCGGAGGCGGTCCTGGCCTGGCCTGGCCTGACTCGCGAAGGTCAGAGGGACGACGACAAAAGCGGCCGGTTTTGAAAGCATGGCGCGTGCCATGGTACCCTCGCCGAAGAAGACATAACCCACCGCCCCAAGGGCCTTCTACTTTTTTTCTTCAACAAAGCCACTGGGACAAGGAGATTTTTGATTCAAAGGGCTAGATCTCCTCCCCCCAAAAGCTTTGAGGAAACACTGGAAAGTGTCTGTTTGTCCGTGGTTCCATTTGGCTGACAAAACGAGCGGACAACCCTCCGAGGCTGACATCCCGGTCTACCGCTGGCTGGCTGCATCTCCGCTTACCGGGCCTACCGCTGGAAGTCGACTCATCGGCGATCAACATATTAGTAAGTCAAAAACAAGTCATGTCACCAAGCGTGAAAAGGCAAGAGTCAACAAGATGGCAACCGGAATGAGAAGTAGGGTTTGAATACATGTTTCAATAAGAGTTCTGATTGATGGCCAATCACCTCCATGACGGCCGCTTGAAATGAACCATACGCCGGTACGCCGTGCGGAGGAAGTGTGAAAGCCGTGACTATCCTAAAAGTTGCAAAATATGAGACACATCGCCGTGTGAAATTCAAGACGACATGCCGCTCCGAGTCGTGTGCGAACAAAAAAAGAAGACGATGTGAAATACACAGGAGCGCTTAGCCGCCACCACCGCTTGTCGCTACCGCTGTCGCACTTTGCGCGGACTCCTTCGAGTCTCGCGGGAACTGTTTCGGAACAAGAAGACAGGAACCATCGTGTCGTGTAGAGGTCCCGAAATATGAAGAGGACGTGCAGTGGTATTATGTTCGCCTCGCGTACCGGCCGGCCTTTTACAGCCGTGGGCGAAATCCAAGCCGCATACGGTTACATTGGAGTAGACCGACTCGCAGCATCTCAAACCAGAAGTGTGTAATGATGCGAAACCCAGTCAGGCTCGCGACGTGTTGGAAAACTCGTGATGGTGAAGGATGCGACTATACTCCACGGATGACTTGCGTGCGCTCAGATTCGAGCTGGGCAGCGTTGCGCTCGTGAGATTGCTTCTTGCACTGTAGCGGCGGACGAGTTAGCAAAGAAGGCCTTCGTCTCGCAGAACGGTGCCCAGGCCGAGAAGCCAAGAGTACGAGGAATGAGGAGCCCAACTTACGTCTTCCAAGCCAGAGCACTTGTGGTCCTCGAGGAGGCGGTGCTTGCCACAAAAGTGGCCGTTGCAGAACCCGCAGTCACCGACGATACGCTGAGCAGCGTCCTTGCACTCCTTGAAGGTGCAGCGGATCTTCTTCTGAGGCATGGCGGGCTGGTTATTGATGGGGCGGCGTGTGTGTGCTGGTGTAGGTAACTTTGTCGAGGAGCGGTGAGACGCCGGGTGCGATGAGATAGGGAGGAAGGAGTGCCGAGAGCCGCGATCGAACTTGGTCGATCGTGGGGGTGACTCGTAAGACGACGGTGAGAGGTGCGAGGCGGAAGGATGGAGAGCGGTCCAGATGGGATGATGGAGAGGGAAAAGAAGGGAGGGAAGGGGAAAAGGGGAAGAAGATGTGATGAGCGAGAGTACAAGTAATAGAAGTTGGCTGGAGGCGAATTGTGTCAGGCAGTCAATCAATGATGATCTAATAAGCAGAACCAGGACCGGGTCCAGGTCCAGCCAGGCCAGGCAAGCCAGGTCGAAGGCGGGAGAAGCGCTCGCAATGACAAGCAAGACACAAGACAAGGAACAACAGGCGTGGGGCAGGGGACAGGGTGGCTGGTGGAGCTTTGGTCTGGTCTGTCTGGGGAGGGGAGGGGGGGGGGGGGGGGG
>JASUDE010000076.1:0-22250 GCA_034509685.1 Colletotrichum cereale | reverse complement strand
GGGGGTGGGTTGTGTTGTTATTTATTGGGAAGACGGCCATGCAGGGCATACTTCATCGGAGGCGCCAATGCAGGATTGATTAAAACGGAGACCCGAGCAACGAGGCAAGGCGTACGGGCTTGTGGCAGAGGCGGAGGGAGAGAGCGAGTTGCTTCGGGACGGTGGGTGTGACCACAACAGACACACACACACCAGAGTGGAAGCACTCACTTCCGCTGGATGCACATCTGCTGAGTTGCGCACTGCGCTGCAATGCACGGCCAGGCCATTCTGCGGTCCACGGTGTCCACGGTGGTGGTCCCCAGTGGCATCCATGCCACGCAGCGTGCTAAGGTAGCCGTTTCCGTTCCCGCATACAGAATCCAATGGAACAATGGGGGAGGCAACTAGTGCCACGGTGTAGTGTATGTACTGTACGGGACACGAAACTGTACAATAGGTGCAAGCAAAGTCGCAATGTTGGCCGTATCCGTGACTTGGGCACGATATTGGGCCGTAGCCCGGCAGCCGACGACTGGCCAGCGTGATGTGACGAGGAAGGGAGTCGGCCCCAAATGTAGCTGAAGATGCGGATACCGGCGCAAGTCATGTGGGCATGAGGTCAAGTGAGGGACGGCGAGAGGAAATCAGGGTAGGGGTCAAGTACGGATAACGTACGGATACACGAGGAATGGGGGAGAGGCTGTACTCACAACCACGAGGTTCCCTGCTCTTTGTTCAGCCGGAACAGTGGGTGTTTCCCTGTTGCGATGGGACGGACGGGCAGGCGGGCAGGCAGGCAATGAGCGGCGTACGTGTGCGTCCGAGGTACCGGGGTACCGGGGTACCGGCCGCATTGCCCGAATGGCCTTGGTAAGGGTGGTCCAGGTAAGGTATCCGTAGTTAGCGGTACTCCGCACGCAGTATTGAGTCCTATCGTGTATGTAGTGTACAGGTTGCTGGTAGATCTGATGGGGCGACCGAGACAGCGCTGACGGAGACGGGCGCGATGGAGTCAGGGTCATGTTCCAGGGCGGGCGGAACGAGAGGGCGGCACCTGCGCCAGGAGGCAAGATGGATGGACACACTGTTCCCCGTAGCTTTGTATTCTATAATCTCCTCCGTTTTCTGCCCTCTTTGTCGGCCGGCCTCTCGAATTTCCCTCCGACTCCCGGTTATCGCCATACCGAAAACAGGACGGCGACCGCAGCGAGGAGAGGGAGTGGGAAGACTAGACCGACATCTTACATCAGCATGGTACGGGTACATACGGATGAATGAAGTGGATGCGGCCGGGACTGGCGTTGGTGCAAGTGCTGTAACTGGCTGTGCTTGCTGGACTGATTTGCGTCAAATGGACGTCTGAGCACTCAGCAATGTCAACGACGCGCGGGTGGACGGTTTTGCGAGGCTCCGAAAGCGGTAACAAAAAGGAACAGGACAGCAGCAGACTGGACTGCACTGGACGGGACTGGGCCTTGCGCCTTGTGTCTCTCCGTCTAGCTCAGCGTTGCGTGCAATGTTTCCCGTCCTCAGTTTCTGTCCCGAATCGACGGGTCGCCTCTGCCGGATCTATACCGGAATAGTGTGTGATCGCCGGCTTAGATCTATTGATCAATGCTGCAAAAACCATTGCCATAAAATTGAGGGGCAGAATTATTGCCGGACGGACAATGATGCTTCACTGGTGAGACCGATCAGGAGCGAGGAACTTGGGGGTACCTAAGGGAGAAGCAAGGCCATGTATACGTCAGTGCTGCTGGTTTGTTGGTGATTTGCGAGATGAGGTGACTTTTCAAGGGGGATCAGCTACTTCCTGGAGGGCGTGTATCGACAACATTCCCGGACCTGAGTCAGACGGATGCAACAATGCCTGTGAGGATGAAAGAATCGAGCGATGGAGGTACTGGCTTGCAGATCCGCATACTTGTACTTCGTTCGCCTGCCGCCGAGTCAATCCAACGGGATGCAGAAGAACCCGCGTTTGTTGGGCAGGTCCATGTAGGTAATGGCGCTTTCTTCTTGTATTGGGCTCAGAGAGAACAACAGGCAGGTGTGCTTGATGAGACCAAGAAACAACAGGAAGGAAACATCCCATGATTCAGTGCCAGTGCCGAGGAAGGTGCCATGCCATGTACGTACACGCTTGCATCGGCACCTGCCTCTTCCGCGTCATAAATTCTTCCTTCCTGATGTACTACGAACTTGCCTATCTGCCCAGGTAGGTACTCTACCAACGGTTCTTTTGTAATATGCTTGTTACCGTTGCTGCTGCTACCTAGTGAAGCTTTACTTAACCATCATCACCCTCAACATCGCAGACCCCATGCATCAAGATGCACTCCGTCGATGGCGTCGACCTAATCCTGGCTGCCTGCTGTCCCACGTCTACGTCTCGCGATCGCACCCCCGATTACCTCGGACTGTCGACGGACGGGTACGGCAGCCACGCATCCGTCAATTAGCCTGCTTGGGTCAAGTCGGAGAAAATCCTACTTATTTACAACTGACACTATGCCTGACTTGCACGCTGGTTGTGGGTTCGCCTTGTGTCTCTCTCACCCTAGGGAGTACACGGTCGCAGACACCAATCAGTACACCCGCCAACAAGAGTCTGATTCACACTCTTCTGCATTGGCATTGGCAACCGCAATCGCATGGCCGCCATGGATCATGGCTCCTGTAGGACCATGAGCTGCAGGAAACATCCCAGCTTCGCTTTATGACCGTTCGTAATCCGGCACAGGGAAGGCTGGCGATGTACGGATGACTGACTTGCGGTCCGCTGTAGTGCTTCAGTTGCTCCGCAGTTCCCTGTTACAGATCATCGTCATTACCTCTTTTTTCTTCGCTCTCGCCTTTTACCTTTTACATTTTCATTCATGATCCAACCGTCTCTTCCGCTCCGCCCCCCCTCACCGATTCGTTACCGCCTGCGACCAATCGCTGGCCCCGCAAGCTGTAAGTCCACAACACCTCAAACGCTGCGATGAACAGTAGTCCCCTGCCAGCCGTTACCTAACCTGCCATGTATTCAGAACTCGCTCGTCTCATCAGCTCTCATGGTTGCCCTTAAGGTTACTGCAATGACGTGTAATCGAGCCGGCTGGTTAGATCAGAAGGGCGATAAAGTTATGCTGAAGAAAGGATAAGAGTCTTGGGGTCTCTTACCGGCCCGAAGTCCTCACTTTCGCCGTCAGCCAGGGTCGCCCTTCGAATGCCTCTGCACGCTGTGGCCGCCACGACTTCGGGAACGTTTTTGAATTTCCAACCACCGGAATGCCAATACTGATACACCAAGTGGATCGATCTCCCATGGTCGCCCCTCAAGGAGCGGTACAATCGCAAAATAACCCAAGACACTGCCGCAGGACCGAGCGGTGCAGCAGGCGGTTGGGGTCGGGGTTGTCAGGGCACCTCTGCAGCAAGCATTGGTCTGCTGTCCTACACCGTACCTAGGCTCGGCTACGGAGAGATGAACGGGTGTCCACAAGCGCCTCCTCTCATTGTGCGGAACCACATATTATTGCTCTTCGCTGGCCTGATCTGCTTAAACCAGAAGTTGAGTTCTGACGGGTGGAGGAAACGAGGTGAAGCGGTAGATGTTAGTCGCAACTGGACTTAGGTAGTGCCGCCCAGTCTAGCGCCGTGCAACCTGACCTCCTACCGTATTGGATCTGGCTCCCTGCAGCGACTACGACCCGGGTGCTTTGGAAGCGGCGCCATTGGCCATGGTATGCAAATGATTCTAGGAAGAGCCTCCGCACTACAACAAATGGTCGGGGTATATCAGACAAGGGACAAACAAGTCTGGATGTTGCATCTCGGAAAAAAGTGGCTGTCAAAACAGGGTAATCCGTCGTAGTCCGACCTTGTCCAACTCGTTACTCTGATACTGCACTCGGAAAGACCGCCTTTCTTTCGTGCGGGCACGGTCCATGATCAAGACGAGACGAGACGAGACGAATGGATGGATAAGAATACCTACTTTTGAAGTAGCGACCCTTGCGCTGCCTGTCGTCAAACGCGGCATAACTAACCGTCTTATCTTATCATATTCGGTGGTAGGGAAAGGTGCATCGCTAGCCTCACTCGTCCACGAGACTGATCATCCGCTCATCGTTGAGCAGCAAACAGCAACAACCTGCCGGGGACCCAAGGCCGCCTTGCATCGAGCTAGCACATGCCTGCCCGCCCAACCCAGCTGGTACACGCCCAGTACAGTCGCTTAACCCAGCGTCTAAGAGCAACAAGCATGTGCATCGGCAATACGTTGTTGGTGATGTGGATGATGGCTACCTAAGATTGCACTGGCGCCATCCCATGGTCAAATCCCTTTGCGAAACACCAAATCCCTCTGGACGTGTGCCAAAAGAGGAGCTACATACAGCATCCTTCGCTCCGCGGCCGATTATGAGGAAATTCTGCAATGGTGGGAAAAGCCACCAACGCAACCTATGCTTCCTTCTGGGTTGTTCCTCGGCAGCATCAATCGATACTACGCCGGAGTTGAAATTGCCAGTCTAGCCTTGATTGCCTATCAAAATTAGCCATCAATGCACCTGGATCTTGATTTCTGATGGGGTAAGCCCCAACAGCTTTCAGCCCCCCCCCCCCTCCCCCCGGTCAATTTCTTTCCTAGATTCCCAAACTAAACGGTGAACCCATTTCCGACCCTTGTTCCCGTTCCCAGAATCGTCCGATTCCCAAGTCCCGCTTTTGGCGACATACCTATCGTATTGAGACCTGCGGCTTGCTAGTCGTGTTGCCCGCAATCGACCGGGGGAGAGGGGGCAGGTTGTAGCCAAATAAGATTCTTAGCACATAAGCAATAGAAGGCAGCCTGGAGGGGGGAGGGGGAGGGGGGATACCACCAGCAAGTCGCACCTGCAACCAACCCAATAGGTATGCGTCCGCAGGCCTCCGAGACATACTGCGAAGCTGTCCGCTATGTAGGCTTTGGACAATGATCAATGGCTCTTTGAGGAGGCAGCCAGGTGGCAGCCGGGCCAAAAGAGACAACAATGTCTCGGCCGAGCTCTGCAAAGAGAGACAAAGGCCTACGGAGTGCGGATACACGCATTTCCATCTAATACCTACCGTTTGTCGGCGGCGGCAGCGGCGGCGGCGGCGGCGGCGGCAGTGCAGGTTTCTTTACCCAAGCGGCTGGCTGGCATCACCTTACCCGTTCGAAGCGTCAGGATAACGAGCCGTTAAGCTGGTGGCGATGCGGTATCAAACCGGAGCGGAACTCCCCATTTCAAATTTACCAATTCTACTGGATAAGCAATGCAGCTTGATTCCGTAGCCGGAGAGTCTCCGACCGGGCTGAGGGAGGAGGCGGTTTTGATTAGCATTCCCAATCCACCCCGGCTCATTGGCAGGAAGTGTTGGGAGACTGGTGGTGCCCGGGAAGTCTACCCGTCATTTGGCAAATAGCGCTAACCCTCAGGTGTAGCGCTCCCCTGGGCCTAGCCAGGAAATATAGATGGAAGGCCCTGCAAGTGTGCCACGCTGTGCATAACCCTCAGAGGAGTGCCGGCCGGCTGGGACCATTGTCGGGACCGCGCACCCGCGGCACAGGACCCTGCCGGCTGCCGGATCCGTTCAAGCGGGCAACGATCTAGAACCTCGACAGTAGCACGCAAGTACAGGCTAGTTAGTGGCAGCCCTGGGATAGCGAACAGCAGTCGACGACACGGTGTAGTATTGCTATCGGCATTGATCTCGATATCATATCGCGCGTATGGACAGGCTGATCGGTGTTAACCACTCGTCGTTGACCGTCACGTCCGTCCGCCTGGCTTCACAGTTTGGAATGTCGCGACCTTTTAGGGATATCGATTTCACTTTTTTTTGTATTAAACTATCAGTACTTTTTGTAACAAGAGACGTAGACATGTCGCAACTGAAGCCGTTGCTTACTTGCGCATGTCGACTACGGCTCTGATGCAGTCGCCCTGCTTCATGGTCTCGAACGCAGCGTTCATCTCGCCCAGCGTCTTCCTGTGCGTGATGAACTCGTCCACCTTGAGGGCGCCCTTGAGGTAGTCCGACACGAGGCCGGGAAGCTGGGAGCGGCCCTTGACACCGCCGAACGCGCAACCCTTCCAGACACGACCGGTGACGAGCTGGAACGCTGTGTTGGAGGACGGTTAGCATTTGGAAGCATCAATGACGGATTATAGGGTCGGAACTTACGCCGCGTGGCGATCTCCTGACCGGCAGCAGCGACACCAATGATAATGCTCTGGCCCCAGCCCTTGTGGCAGGCCTCGAGGGCGGCACGCATGACGCTGACGTTACCGGTGCAGTCGAAGGTGAAATCGCAGCCGCCGTCCGTCATCTCGATGAGCTTGTCGACGACGGACTGGTCGCCGAGCTGGGTGGGGTTGACGAAGTCGGTGGCGCCGAATTTCCTCGCCCACTCCTCCTTGCTGGGGTTGACGTCGACGACAATGATCTTGCCGGCCTTGTTGACGACGGCGCCCTGGACGACGGACAGGCCGACGCAGCCGGCGCCGAAGACGGCGATGTTGTCGCCCTCCTGGACGTTAGCGGTGATCTTGGCGGCGCCGTAGCCCGTGGTGATGCCGCAGCCGAGCAGGCAGGTGCGGTCCATGGGGGCGTCCTGCTGGACGGCGACGACGGAGATGTCGGCGACGACAGTGTACTGGGAGAAGGTGGAGGTGCCCATGAAGTGCAGCAGGTCCTTGCCCTTGCACTTGAAGCGCGAGGTGCCGTCGGGCATGACACCCTTGCCCTGGGTGGCGCGGATCTTGCCGCATAGGTTGGTCTTGCCGGACTTGCAGAACTTGCATTCCTGGCACTCGGGGGTGTAGAGGGCAACGACGTGGTCGCCGGGCTTCACGTTGGTGACGCCCTCGCCGACCGACTCGACGATACCGGCGCCCTCATGGCCCAGGACGATGGGGAAGGCGCCCTCGGGGTCCTTGCCGGAGAGAGTGTAGGCATCTGGAGGGGAGGTCCCCGGATCAGCATGTTTTCCTGGTTACAGATATGGCTTTCTTCTTTTCTTTTTTTGTTGCTCGGAAGCTCTTCCGAGCAGCAGGCGGGGAGGGGGAAGGGGGGGGTGTCATCGAGCGACGGCGGGTTCGCTCACCTGTGTGGCAGACACCAGTGTAGTAGATCTCGATACGGACCTCGTGGGCCTTGGGCGGGGCGACTTCGATGTCCTCAATGCTCAGGGGCTTGCCGGCCTCCCAGGCGACAGCGGCCTTGCAAGTGATGGTCTGTTTAGAGAGATCAATTGGGTCAGCGAGAGTGCTCGAGGGGGCGGAAGGGCGAGAGGCTAAGACACTAAGGTCTGGTCGCTGCTCTCGAGTCGCATTGCGGGGTAGCTCAAGTCAAGAGAGCAGGGAACAGAGATGTCGACATGGATCGCCGTACCTTTCCTGCGGTGGCAGACATTGCTGATTCTCAAGATTGAAGATGGGTTATGAGAACCTTGATGGAAGAGGGAACACACAATAAGCTTAGCTTACTGGGCAGGGTAGGGTATTTATTCCAAGGGGAAGGAGGGGAACTCTTCGAGATGGAGATGGATAAGAACTGCCGCCCCGGTTGTCTTTTGGCGCACATCTCCAAACCCCACCTCGCCCTTTTCCCCTCGGGAGGGGAAAGCGTCCGTGTGATTGTGAGGTCTCGGGGGTTCGGGGAGCTGGACTGGACTGAACTGGTTCTTTCTCTTTCTCTCTGCGCCGCCAGCCCAGACCAGCCCAGCCCCATTGTCAAACACTTTTGGAAAGCGGGGGTCACAGCCCGTCATCGAGTCGCCAGAGTGACAAGTCGAGGGAATTAAGAAGTGGAGGGGTAAAAAACTACTGGCGCGCGGGACGAGTGAAAACGTGGATACGTCATTGGAGGGCGAAGCTCCAGTTGCCCATTAAACATCCATATCAACTACGGTTGAGCTGATCCAGCGGCACCCTGTTCTCTCTTTGCTAACCGGCCGTGTGACTCCGACCAAAAGATAACACGCGGATGGCTTTCCGTGAAACCGAAGGCTGGCGGTTTGCTTTACCGGTCTCGAACGCCGAACCACAGCCACCCACCTGGGGTAATCGGGACAGGGCCCTTGCTTGGTATGCCGGATCATAAGTGCATTTTCCTTCCCCCCTCTCTCCCGCCGGCCTACAGACGCCTGGGAGGGGGTCGATCAAAACTCTAAGTCGTCGGTGTTAGGCCTTTTAGCCCGGTCATGCATGGTCCGTCGGCGATTATCTAGGACAAGGCTCACTCGCGATGGCTTTCCGGCGGTGCCAAGGGTCGGAGGAGCAAGCTGTTCTCTCGACTGTCCGATTTATGTCCGTAGGTACGTATGTGGCATCCCTCTGTTGTTACCGCCTTTGGCAGCTCTACCCTATCTCTAATCTGCGGTTCGGAACCTCCTGGAACCTGAAGGAGGGGCTACGTGTGATTATATGATTAGATAAGAGTGGCAGTTGCCTGCGGGTGCATACAGCTGGAGATTCAAAGAGCATGGTATTAGTGAGAGTGAGAGTAGGGATGAACGATCAATAAAGAGGGGGTCACTGTCCTCTCTCTTTCTGCCCATTCTCTCTCTGTCTCTCTGTCTGTGTGTGTGTGTTGCTCCGGAGAAGAAGTCATCACAATGGCATCACAGTCACATAGTTGTGAACGGATCAAAAATAAGCTTTGATAAGAACTATCCAAATGATGTAACAGGGGATTCATGTGTTTGTTGCTGCCTCAGTACCATCATCATCTTCATCTAGAATGCACTCTGGAAGCTTTCGACTCCTGGCGCCAGAGGATCCGAGTTGACGTGTATCACTATCCGTATCGGCGGCCAATTGGGAGCTCGGGCCACTTGCAGAGAAGACTGCTGGTGGTTGTACAGAGTACGTACTTCGTCCACTATGGTGTGGCAGGGAAGTAAGGAAGCTCAAAGTGGGGCATATGCGGCGGCATCTTCCGCGTTGACCGGCCAAGCATCGCGAACCTCCAAAATTTATCCAGCAAAAGCGCGTCCGGCCAAACACCGCACCCACCCGCTCAGCCCTGTCACCGGCCGCGCCTGCAAGACCAATCAGCCTCGACGACCTCTGCAAACCGAACGGAAGGGGCTTGGTTTTTCCACCGTCGCTATCAAATCTCTTTGCGCCCACTCCAGCTGACCACCGACATCACCACGACGACACAAGGTCTAACTGGGTGACCTGAGGTCGCCCACTTCATCGACGTCGTCATGCCCAACAAGCCCAAAATGCCCAACACATTCTCCCTAGACGACCCGGCCTTCGATAGCTCGCCGCCGTCGACCCCGGGTCAAACACCTCAGAAGAGCTCTCGCCACCCCTTTGGCGATAACCCATCAACCACACCCGCCGGTCCCCCGCCATCGTCTGCCGCATCCTTCACACCCGCAGGCGCGCCGTCCGAATCCTACCTCGGAAGCTCCTTGCTGCAGGGGGTAACTGCCCAAAAGCCATTCGGCTTTGGTGACCCAAGCTCCAATGGCACAAGGCAAAACCTGTTCGGAAGGGGCGACTCGACTTCCCAGCAACCTTTAGGTCGATCGATCCTTCAGAGTGCCAAACCAGCCGCGAGGCAGCCGTCGGCACTAAGCAGAGAGTATGACGCCGGCGAAAGCAAGGTCAGCTATGATAATCGGCCGGGTAGGTACATGATTCCCGATTCTTCCGAGGACGAGGAGGAAGACGAGGAAGAGGAATATGACGAGCGCGACGCCGCTGATGCGGAAATCGAGCGATACCTCGAAGCCGACATCGACCAGGATGACATTGTCGCGGAGCCGGGGGTTGAGGACATCGAAGACGACGACGACGTATTCCTGAACATGCAACACAGCGACCGCGACGACGAAGAACCCAGCTACTCGGACGAAAGCGAAGGCGGCATGGGCGCCGAGGAGTCGGATCTCCTGCTGCTGGCTACCCCCTCGGCAACGGCGCGCATGCGCAGGGAAGCTGAAGATATTTTTCGCGCATCATCCATGCGTCATTCATCAGCTGGGAGACGGAAGGATTTCAAATTCTCTGCTATCGCGAAGGATCTGTACAAAGGCCTGGGCATGGCTGTGATCACAGAGTCGCCCGAGGTCGTGTTAAAGACGGAGGACCTGATTAACCAGCTTTACAACGAGGGGATCGGCGCGCAGGAGGACCCCGAACAGCTCGACATCTCGCTGTCGACCATCGTCTACCCATTGGTGGAGCTCTGGGACAACTTCTCCCAAACCTTGCCCATGCCAGAGGGAGAACACATTGCCGAGATTGGCCCCGGCCCCGATACCGAGCCGTTTCAAAAGGCCGCCTACGTCGCCCGTCTGGTTCTCCAGATGCATCACACCCGCTTCGCACAGCAGGGCTCCGCCGAAACGGAGGTGCCACCGCTACCTTATGTTCTATTCCATTGGATCGAAGAAAACCACAACCTATACCCCGAGCAGTATGAAATTGTATTGAACCACAAGCCTAGTCCGGCATGTCATAGCCTCTTCTGGTCGACATTGCGAGGTGCTCTGGTTCGTGGCAACGTCGATCTTGCATCCAAGCTGTTGAGGAATGCTGGATGGGAATCCGTCAAAAAGGGGCCTCGAGCCGATTTCGCTTACTCGGGCAAAGCTCTCGAAAACTTGCAGCGCGCGGTGGGCATTGCGTGCGAAGCACTCGACATGTGTCCGGCGAATAAGGGTAACTGGGACATCTTCAGCAGCGATTGGACGCTGTACCGCATCCAGGCCAAGGGCTCTCTCGATAAGCTTCAGCGATTTGCAGAGGGAAAGGACAAGAATCTGTTCGCCGGCGGTAATGACAACGGATACGGGGGACCGTCTCTGGCTGGTCTAGTACGGAAGGCCGAGGGTCAGGTCCCTTGGGATATTTACGAACACCTCCAGACAGTCTATCAGATCATTCTGGGAACGCCGGAGGCTATCCTAGAGACGGCACAAGACTGGTGTGAAGCTACGGTTGGATTGTTTGGATGGTGGGAAGAAGGCCGCGGTCAGCAGAAAAGCTTGCGCATGTCTCGGTCTCAAGGACTGCGGCAGCCTGGTAGTCTTTCGGGCCCGGAGACTTACTTTGAGCGTCTGTCACTTGCCTTCCACACGGCGGTGGAGTCAAACTTCCACTTCAACTCTATGAATCCTGTAGAGGTTGCAATCGCTTCTGCTTTCGAATCGGACTTCGCAGCAGTCATCGGGATCCTTCGAGCATGGTCCCTCCCCATCGCTTCTTCGGTGGCGGAGCTTGCGTCTCTCGGCCAATGGCTCCCCAAGCCCGAACAGCCTAACCTGATTACCATGGAAAGCTTGGACATGGAGGACCTGGACATTTTAGGAGTCTCGCCTCAAACTGCGGACGAAGTGGAGGGCATCAAAGACACGACACTTACACACTATGCACGCGAACTGGCTGGCATCGATCAACTTTCTGAAGATCGAAGCGGCTGGGAGATGGCGATCCAAGTCCTCGGACGTATGGATTCGGCCCCGAAATCCGAGGAGATGGTTGGGGAACTGCTTCGTGACATTCTGGCTCAGCTCGACTCCGACTCTGGAGACACCGTCGACAAGGTTTGGAGGATCCTGAATGATCTCGGCATGATCACCTATGCCGAAGAGACAGCTGAGGTATGTCGCCGTCCATTGACGCAATATAGCAAGTTAACTAACAATGCTAGACCTATGCGGAGATTCTCGCAAAGGATTCCCACAGATACGGAGAGGCTCTTTGGTACTACGCTCTAGCTCATCGGCCAGGCAAGGTCCGCGAAGTGCTCAACCTACTCATGTCCTACTCCCTTCTTCACTCTACGGTCTACCCCCCCGCCAACAACTTGGACGACCACCTGTACCGCTTACTCAACGAGCGCAGCCAGACGCTCGAGAAATACGCCAAACAGGACCTCGAGGCGGCAAACCTCCTGGGCCGAATGCTGAGTGGATATGCTACCCTGCGAAAGTTCTACGAAATTCGCGACACTGATGGGCTCGCACACATGTCACCGTACAAGTCGACTACGCTTCGCAAGCAAGCCGCTTCAGCCCTTGTTGCCGTTATCGCTAGCTCCGACGACAACATCCGCGGCGGCCTTTACGACGAGACACGTGACGCCGTCGTTAGCGAGGATTTCATTCTCGCCCTCCTCGGCGAAGCTCTCCCGTTTGTCAACCAGAACCCTTCCGCCATTACCCTCGACCAGATGGATACGCTCCTCAAAGCCATAGAGGACATCCAGACTGTCAACTCCACCATATTCAACGCCGCCGATGAGTTTTTCAACCTCGTCTTGGCCTCAGCACCGGGGCTGAAGTTCTCCACGCCCGCAGACCTGCTGCGCAAGAGCACCGGCTCTCTCAGCGGAAGCAGCTACATGCTCAGCGGCAGCTCGATGTTGGCTAGCCAGCTCCACCGCTCTATTAGCGGCGGCGGCGGCGGTGGCGGTGTCTCCATCGCCAAGACGAAGCGTGGCTGGGACTGGAGATCGGGACTCACGGCGGGCGCATCGGCCGAGGACGTGCTTCGCATACTCAGACTGGGCCTATCTAGGGACCTGGCGACTTTGTGGCTGGCCGAAGCGGACAACACGCCCCTGTACTAGGATCGCATCGGACGTGTCGCGGGTGCCGAGCGCAAACATGACAGAGTGGTGGCTCCGTAGCTGCAAGACGGAGACGGAACGGAATTGACAAAGAGCGGGACGGAGTTTGATAACGATGTAAATGGAAGGCATTGAAAGAAAGTTTCTGATGTATAATACCACTGGTTTGCTGGGAGAGTGACGGCTTGTCGCTGTCTAGGATGTTTATTCAAGGCCACGCCAAGCCGAGTTGGTTTTCTGGTCAAGGGTTCCTCAGAGTGCTAGATGGCTTCCTATCACCGCAGTAAAGAAGCCTGCCACATCTCGTCGCTTTTCGGATTAAAACCACTCAGAACCGACTCAGAAGGGCCAAACCCGCAGCTCATGACTTCGATGCTTCATCAAGATACCGACAAACAGCACAATCAATTCCATTCTCAATGTTTTATACTACATGCAGTTCGATGGGCAAGCCGCCGGGGACGATGGCATGTACAGTGCGAGAGTCGCGCCACTTATATAATATCAACTGTGTTTGCTGGGGTTTGTCGTAAAAACGAGCGCTGGAGCAAACATGGCTAGCAACTTCACCTTCACCTATAAATTCCTTTCATTGCAGCATTGAAACCTCGGTTCAACCTGGCCAACTACTTCAAATACTCGATGCCGCTGTTGACTATATAAGTCTCATTGGAGGCGACCCCGACAAGATGCTCATGGTGTCAACGGTGGCTAAATCGACGACGTCACGAGCAAGAATACGCACCGATCTTGTATGTCGCTCATCCTCTTCCTTGTTACTGGGCTTGACCAAGAGGTCTTGTATCACAGAAAACTTCTGACATCAACCAGGCCCCACTGGGTTACACGTTGTCGAGGCGGCTATTGACGCGTTGCGCCTCCGTTCGCAGGGCTGAGGCGTCGGGTGAAGCTCGGCGAGAAGGTGATCGTGAGGTACACGACGTGTCGCGTACCACCGCCACCACAAGAGGGGGCAACGAGCCCGGTGCGGGAAACGTTACGCATTTAGTGAAAGAACCCCGCCCAACTGTGCAAGAGCATCAAGCGACGAGCTGGGGATCCTTTGCTGGTAAGCCGCTCATTCAGCGGCCCACCGCGTCGGCCACCCGGGGAGCCCAAAGGGCAGTAAACAAACAGGGTGGTTCGACATCGCCGAAAGGAGCCAGGCGTACGTCGCGGCCCGCCCCCGTGAACCTGGAGAATGGCAATTGGGGGACCTTCTTCAGCCAACAGGTCCATGGCCCTGCTAACGACCCGAAGGCCATGAGGACGCGAAGGCAAAGGGGCTTGAAGAAGGCCCGTTTGAGACATGCTGTCGCACCGCTTGGTCATCTCCCAGCAGAGGAAACAGGTAGGAAATGGGGTGCCTATTACTTGCCAGAGACTCCCAAACCCTCCGAGGGCCGTCGTCTGGTAAAGGATTCATCCATCACGCGCAACGTGGAGCGTCCCGCCGCTGCCGCCGCCGCCCCGAAACCGCCCTCACTTTCGAAGGGCAATCTTTCAAAAGAAGCAAAAGGTTCATCTGTCAAAGCAACAGCGCCGTCAAGCCCCAGGAAGCCTCCAAAGGCGCCGAGATATCAGACAGAGGGGACATTCTGTCGGCAAGGACGTGCCTCTGCCCTTATCCGCGATAAGGAAGATGGCGAGAAGCCCCGGGCCCAGATTAGGCCGACAAAATCCGGATCTAGGAAGCAGCCAGCCGTACTTGAAGAGATTGAAAGACACTTTAGGAAGACGAGATTACCAAGACTCCCAAAGTTTTCCAGGCCGCGCCCATCCGACGACAAGTCCCTTTGGGCGCCCGAAGAATACGTCTACGATTGGCCCTTTTGGATGCAGATGCTTCTCGAGAGATTGGGCACACGATCAGTCAAACGAGGTGTCTGCTCCCTCTGTTTGCAATATAATACTGGGATGACGGGCCATCACACAGTCCCGAAGCAAGTGGCAAGCAGTCTTCCGGGTCGGTTCACATGGGAGCAGAGAAACAGGATACTACGCCTTTGCCACCTGTGCCACATGGTTATACACTATGTCTTCCCAAACGAACGACTTGCCATGCGGTACAATTCGGTGGACCGGATTGCATCAGATCCACGGATCAAGTCATGGCTGTTCTTTGCAGGAAATCATTCAATTGACGACATCCATAAACTCATGCAGCGACCGCCCCATACACAACATGAACGTAGTCTGTAAGTCGTCCGGTCCGCACCTTGTATCCCCTCTCATCCTTCTCCCGACCTCGTGTTCCTGACGCTGCGGGACTGACAATTTGACTAAAGGGCATTTACGGAGCTCAGGGACCTGATGGCTGCCGCCGAAACCGCCCTCGAACAGATGTGGACCCAAGCTGGCGTCCACGGACGAAGCCTTCTTGATAGCTACAATCCTCACAGATTGAGAAGGGCAATGCGTGATAATGGGATCCCGTCGAGGGTCTTTGTGAGCCACATCCGGCTTGCAATGAAGAAGCGGCCCGAATGGGCTGGTTGGTACTACCATGTTTTCGGGACGACGGGTGGGAGACGTTCTCGCAGGTGAATGTGACTGAAAGGGAACCAGGCCTTCACAACATGGCCCCCGGGTGCCTCTTTCAGGGGCAGTCGGTAGATATTATAGATATACCCGCACAATCGAGTTAAGTAGTGGCCGATTAACAGCTTCAACTAGATCAAGCTTGTGACCCATTTATACCAAATAGTAGCGACATGTATCGGCTGACTTTCTGATGAGGTAAGGGTAGCCTCCACAGCTGATGTGTTTTCCTGATCCCAAACTTCGAACAGCAAATCTCAGATGCTCGCTGAGAATCCCATAGTCCACTCTGCCGCGACAGAGGCATCGTCCTCCTCCTGGTAATTGCAAACGACTGCTTCGGGGGACTCTTCAGAGAACCTCTTCTCCGGCGTGTAGAAGTATTTGATCGTCTATTCCATGATGACCTGATCGTGCTTGAAGTGAGGCTGTGAAGTGGTGCGAAAGTCTGGGCGAGCTTGGGATGATGGTGTGGATGGCTGTCATGCTGGGATCATAATGTAACTCTAGACAGGAACTAAAGCCATGGTATTGATGCACACACACTCGAGAGAGCTTTGCATACGCGTATTATAGGAGCTCGAATGGACAAGAGCCTCTAATGGATCTCTTGGCATCCATGACCCTAGCCCGTGTTCTCGCGCTCTGCTTCTTTGATATCCGCGAAACTGGGTAGCTGTATGGTCAAGATGCCGCCATCGCCTCCAATTTGAGGGGCACGTTCGAGGCGGTGGCCAGGTTCTTCTCCGCCGACGAATGGCCTTGGAGCCGACAATCGGACGGGCATGGGGTGAAGAAGATCTTCTGAAGAGGTCACTTTCAGAAAAAGCTTGTTGGTGCTCTCGTCCGTCTCGGAATACCGCGTGACAAAGAGTGAAAAGCAAATTTCATCGTGCCAGAGCTTGACTGCCTGGCGGCCATCGATGATGAACTGCTCCATCATGCTGAAGGCCTCGAGGGGCTGGCCTTGGCCGTCGCCATCGTCATGATCCCGGATACGTCTCATGATGCCTCCTGCGTTCCGGCTGGGAATCAAGGCATAGCGTAGGGGCTGCAGCGCAGAAGCGTGCCGTTGGCAGATGAGAAATACCTCTCCAATCTTGGTCCTATTGTACTCGACACTGTATGCGATGATGCAGCCGAAGAGCTTGGAGCCCGTCCACACGAATTCTTCTCGTTGAGGATGCCATTGATTCTTTGGCCAGCTCTCGGTCACCGTCAGAGAGAAACTCGCTGGGAGTAAAGAGGTATCGAAGCTCAGCGCTTCCGCAGAAGTCTCTTCCAGGCTGATCGACATGCGCTGGTCCACGTCTTTGGCGATGTAAATGGTCTTCTGTTCGTACCGCGTCGTGCGCGAAGGCAGGATAGTATCGGGAAGCTCTCTGACATAAATGTTGTCCCTGTGGTACCGGAGGGCAATGAACACAACCAATTCGTCCGGAAATAGCGTACATCTCAAGCACGTTCTGTTCTCGCCATGGTGATAGAAGTTTGCCAAAGTTGCATCCATGCGGATGCCCTTGTTTGTGGACGAGAACTCCTTTTCTTGTTCACACATTGCCCAACTAATGGACTTTCGTGAAGTCAGTTCTGTGTCGAAGTAGCTTGCGAATTCAGAAGGATGCCGAGCCAGGAGGCCACGGTGTGATTGTGCGTTTTCTTGAGGCGCGGTCCAGCAGAAAAGAGACATATCTGTGCTGTTCTTCAAAATCTCCTCCTGGAGTCTCATAAACGCCCGTGAGCCTTCGCCATATAGCAGTGGCATGTTCACGCGGAAGATGCCAAGCATACAGTAAGCTATGTCCTCCGTCCGGGTCGTCTGCCGTTTAGAAGCCCACGACATTCTCTCGGCGATGGAAATCTCGGTGATCGCATCGCTATTCTTCAACACTCGGGCAGTCTTGCCCCGGATGCCGGTCATGTTTGACAGCTGCCGAAGCACCGGGGCGTCGGTCTTGAAGCCACGCGAGTTCCATTCACAGTCGAAAAACTCGAGCTTATGAGGCGCGATGAGCTCTTGGAGAGTCCACCCACGCTGGAACCAGCGACAAGGCCGCTTGTAGATGCCCGAATCGGATTCGGACATCCATAGTGAGGGGGAATCGACGGGAAGGTCGGCAAGATGGGCAAAACAGATAGTTGATAATCTGTACCATTCGAACATGGAGTTGATTGCTTCCGAAAGTTCAGCGCTCGAAGTCTTGTCAATACAGCAGGTGTCCACCCACGCCCACTCCAGTTTGTTTTGACGAGCGAGTATGCAAGTCTTCTCAATCTTGGTGAAACCGGGCCTCTTTCTGGCAACGTCGAGATCGGCGAAGTCTTGGAAAGTCACCTCCCCGGCCCCCCAAGTATGGGACAATATAGCATAGGGCGGGACGTCCGGAGGAATGAAGGCATGTAGCCTCGTTGTCTCCGTACTTATTAGCCACATACCTGTCGTGCTTGCGGTGTTTGTGTTTGGCGCCCGGCTTTAGGATGAATGAGAATGCCGGTGAGAGGTGGGGAACAAGTGACCTGCATACACAATATGGTATAGGCGAAGGCAGTATTTATCAGCTGCGCCTAGTTACACAAGAAAGGCATGCCCCTGTACGGCGTAGGGTCTAGCACCCACATTGGGGCCTTACTACTGCAAGATACTCTGTACATACCAAGGTAATTAAGGTAGTTCCATATGCATGCTCACCGAACAATAGCTTCGAGATGTTATTTGGTAACAAAGATACGCAATAACAACAGGACTACGTTAAAGGCTTACACTTATCAGATACTCTCGTATTTACCATAGCCATCCCCAAGTTTCTAATTTTGCCTTCCGTAGCCTCATTCTGCAGAGCTTCAGCCTACAACCCAAAAGTCCTTCTAACCTCAACTGACGAGAGGTTGCAGCGCTTCACTCCGATCAAATGGAACAAGTTGAGTCTATTTTAAGCTGCTTTATGGACATAAGTTGTTGTTTATTAACGAGCAAGTTCTATGTAGAGCGACTGATATTATGGTATTGAGCGGTCCTATGCAGTTTCCCTAAATCTCTTCACATCAAGACCTGCATGGTTTCGAGTCAAAGCTTCTTCTGGAACCATTATACCACTGGGTTGCTCAAGCCAGCCTTCAGATTGTCCCCCTTTACCTAGTCTGACTCTTGTCGTATGACCGCAATCGGCGCCCAGATCGCTTTGATGCACTGCTTCTGGCTCTGGCACAAGTGCAGGCTCAGTACTGTCAGCATTTCCCTGCGAATTCAAATCCTGCAGCGTTGTTGCTGTTTTTTTGGACCACCTCATCGAATACCATGCTTTCCTCTTACTATCACACGTCCGAGGTATATTGTGATTTGAACCACGCCGGGCGGTCATGCGGCTTTGTAGAAGGAGGTTGACGGATGGAAGACAAGCGCAAAATAGACCGATTACTAGCTCGAGTGAGCTTCGTAAAATTAGTGGTCGATCATATAGTGGTTCTCAAACAGGGCGGAACAGCTTACGTTGTGAGATTCAACAAAACAAAGCCTTCTGTTGCATCGGTCGTGTCGAGGTACTCTATTGCCTTATACAGGCGAAGGATAGAAACTCCTGTTGCTGCACCACCTGCACCCAAGAGCGCGACAACCTTGATCTTGGTTCGGAGGGGCATTTGAAGCGAACTTGTCAAAAACAGTGGCAGTACGAGTATAACGATATCCGTGAGGAGGCCGAGAGACATGTCGGATAGAAAGACTTTCCGTTGGTTGATGCACCTCACCGGCTTGATGTCCGGGTTCCAGGCTGCAGCCACTGGGGTGCAGAAAAAAGCTTTTGCGAATATTATCGGCGTGTACAGAATAGCAAGCGCGACGATGAAGGTATGAATGGACTTTGCAACCTTTTGATAAACGGAAAATACCCGAGCCTCGAAAAGCAACAAAGTTACCTTGGTGAAGTAGGCTGCGGGGCAGTATATGATCGAGCTGATATAGAGCGACTGTACATACGTCAGTCAGCATGGTATTGAATGCATCGGTCCATAGACTTTGTTTTCATCATACGAGCATGATGTTCTTGTAAGCCTCTTTGGTCACCTCCCAGGCATGATAACCTTCCCCATAATATGCCATGACGAGAACGGTGCTCAAGAAGCTCATTAACGTGACCTGTCAAACCGGGCTCGGTCCCAATTAGATCTGTTGCACTCGTTTAATTCTGTCAAATGAGAACTCACATATGCCACTGCGCAAGTCCCTTGATGAATTATCAGTTCTGCACACATGTCGCGAGAAAATAGGTGGGTGGTGCCAGTACTCACAATCTTCATTGTGGTATCCCACGGTGACCTTTGCCTTGGAGTAGATCCTGAAAATGAATGACATAGTGATGGCGACTGCCATCACCACTATTCCTGCAAAGAGCCTCGTCCTGCCCAAATCTGTCGGATGATCAAAATTTGGTACGCGACCTGGGGGTGGAGGGAACGCCCCAACCCGGCCAGACTCAGTGGCCATGATCGTGTTGACGGGACTCCCGCTATGCTCCTGGAAATTCTGTTACGCACGATCCCTCACCAGATGGCTGTCGTCGCAATGAGAAAGGTGATGCAGGACCAAGAAGTTAGGCTTGGGCGGGATTTCTGCCGTTGATAACACATGTCGATTGTTATCTTACTTTCCGATATAGGTTGGGTTTATATGACTCGTGTCTCAGTTCTTAGGTGATAAGAGATGTTTCTCGTCATGGGGGAAAGTCAAGTGCAATTATGCTTTTCGCATGCAGTCACAAAGTAGCGTATCAAAAGTAGCACCGAGAACATAATGAACATCTTTTGGAGCCGGAGCCAGAATGCATTGATGAAATGTACCAACCTGCACCATATTGAGCTACACATAAAAAGCTAAATGGCTCCTTTCCAGGCCCGACCTGGTATCACATTATGTAGATCATGTCAATTGGAATTGCGAAGAAAGAAAAGTATGCTATATCTTGTAAAGGGACTCGCATCATTACGCTACCGAAACCTGGGCTGCAAGTTGAGGTTATATACATTTGCCGATGAATCGCACGTGCTAAACTAGCTACGTAACCTCAAAGTATGGCCAGGTCGCCCTTACTTCAGGACAAGTTTCCATGTCATTTCACCAGAGCTTGACCAACCCCTGGAACGAGGTCTTCGTTTTCTTCAACACTAAATGATGTTAGTACGAGTCCTTGCCCATACTGTGCGGATCCGCGGCGTTTACCTAGACGATGCGGATGCGGATCCGCAGGATAGGAGTACTGAACCAGACAGCTTCTTCTTTTCCTCCGACATAGTCCCTGGATCATCTTAAATTGCCATAGCTCGAGATCGGTAGCATTAAGGATTTCCATATTTGCGGGGTCAGGAGTAAAAAGATGAGATAAGCAGTATCAGAAGGTCCATCGCTTGCTTAGTAGATCATATCTTGACTGTTGCTACGGATGTATCCGAGCATAGCTAGTTCTTTTCTTTCGTATCTCACCAGCGACCTGTTATCTTTAGACTGCGTCGAAATCTGCCTACTCGTAAGAAACTTCCACCAATATGTTGAGCTGGGAATTTCCCTGTTGCAACATAACTCAGTGCGCATATCTCCAACCCCGCTCGACACCCGAATTCTCAGAGTATCCCTCCGCTTCATCCAACTTCTTATTCAATTTGATCGCACGCCATTTAGCAAGGGAGGCTGACATAATAACCAAGAGACAACCGACAAGGACCAGACCACCACCGAGTCTGTAGAAAGGCTCATGCGCACGTGGCCAAAAGTAGGGGCTAAACCAATGGCTGACCTGACTGAGACAGTTGGCAATTGCGATCAGTGCTGCCTTCTTACTCCGAGGGGCTGGGACCACTGTTGTCTCCCATGAGAGTTGCAGGTTCAGGCCGTTGTATGTGCCGGAGATGAGTAGGAACAGGCCAAAGTATCGAGCCCCAACGTTTTCCGTAGAGATCAGCACTGCACAACCGGCGGCACTGCCGATAATAGGCAAGACGATGTGCCAGAAAGATTCTTGGCGGCGACCTGAAGACCAAGCAACGATACAGGCAAACGCGTAGGCAAATGCGTATGGGGGTGCCTGGATAAGGTAGGTCGTGAGTTCGCCGAAGTCGAAGGTCTTCACGATCTAGACGATATCGTTAGTCCTCCTTCCCGTAGCAAGGGCCTCGATGCACAAAACTTACTGAAGGCAGGAAATCCTTGAAAGCTTGGGCCGTAACGAGTGCAAAGTGCATCAAGCAGAAGATCCAGGTGTAGGGATCCTTGACAGCCTGACTGAGACCATCCCATGTTCCGCCTACAACCTCCTCGACTCCACCGTTGGAGCACAGGATGCGATACTGCGCCATCTCTCTCTCCGGCAAAGTGAGAAATCGCGTGTTGTGAGGCCAGTCTGGAAGAAGGGCGAAAGCAGCGAAAGCAATCATGAAGGTGGCAATACCCTCAATGAGAAAAAACCACTGCCAGGAGTACAATCCAGCAACACCGCCCATTGTGGTGAGAATTCCTGCAGCCAGGAAACCGGAGATGATGTTGGAGATGGTGTTTCCGGCATGCCAGATGGCCATTCGAGTTGGGCTTTCATGTTTGTTGTACCAAGAGGAGGTCACTGATGGTTCTTGCATGAGCCGATGCTTCAAACTTGGGCAACAAGAAGGGGTTCACTTACTAAGAGTGATACCGGGAAAGAAAGGTGCTTCAGCCAGACCAGTAAAGAACCGCAGAGCAGCAAAACCAGCACCACTGCATCCTATTGTCAGCATCCCACATACTTGGCTTGTAAGATATGGCAGGGGTTTGCTCACTTTGTCAATGCAGGCGTACAGATTGTAGCCGCACCCCAAGCGACCATTGTCGAGGGAAGAAACCATCTCGGGTTTGCCTTGGCCAGCCACAAATTGCCTGGGAGTTGTCCAACAAGGTAGCCAATGTAGAACGCGGAAATTCCCAGGTTCCACATGGTATCCGACATGTGCAAATCCTCTTGCATACCGCCGAGTCTTGCGTTGGATACGTTGATTCGGTCGAGGTAAGTCAAAGCACCCACTTTTCGGTCACCCCTGCATTTCGGTCACCCGAAAATCCCGCCCAGTCACCCTATTTTCTAAATACCCTCCAACTTCAA
>JASUDE010000075.1:121441-147724 GCA_034509685.1 Colletotrichum cereale | reverse complement strand
GAGGCAACTAGTCCCCGTGCGAGGTATGAAAAGGAAGGAAGCAGCCGTGGCATCAAAACACCCAGGCTGAAAGGAACGTTTGGTGAATAAGTTGGTTCTGAGAAAGAGCCAGAGGGTTGTGGGGTAATGTCAATGAAACCAGTGTAACCGGCTCTTCATCGCAACGCGAATATGAGAGGCATCTGCATAACAGGGTAAGCTTACCTGACGTACAAGGAAGAAAATGAGGTCGTCTGCGTCGAGTAATGTTGTGTTATCGAGATACGGCCACAACCCCAGGTTGTTGTCGGGGGTAGCCTTTTTCTTGGATGGATTGTCTGAGAGGAGGGAGAAGAGAAGTTTAGTCGGCTGAAGAACTGGCTATAGAAACACCCCGAGAAAGAAGGAAGAGCTCTAACCACCTGCAAACGTACCTGCCTTTTCTCATTTGATCCTGCCTCGAAGATGAACGAGCGACATGCCCCTGGGGTGTTGATATGTTAGGAAGGCAACATGTAGAAATACCTATGGTACATATATTATTCGGACAAGCCAGTGACAACTACCTAGGTGGAACAGTCCCTGGACTTTGGCTGTCATCATTGTTGTTCATGAAATTGTACTGCTTCAGTCTTTTTATTATTCTGTCTCTGCCGGCCGATCCATTTGCTTCCTCCCTTCGTCTCTCTTGATAACTATAGGCCAGATGTTGGTAACAAGATGCGAATCAGATCATGTCTTTGCCTTTTCTGTCTTATACGCAGCAACATATTGAAGAGTGGGAAATAATAGCTGGTGATACATACATGATCGCGAAGACCATGTCTGAAAGGGCTTTGTCAAAGTCAAATCAGGTCTCCTGAGGCCCTTATCTCAGTAATCATGTCCTCTTGTCGAAGTTCTCGTACTCCCACCTATCAGCTGGAGGTAAGTTTTCACACACTGTACGTTAGAAAAGTTGTTCTAACGCGCAGGCTCGTGGCTTTCGTAATCACAAGCCAAAGTCGGCGCCGTGATGCCACTACAGACTCACAGTGGAAAAGACACACATTCGGTGAATGCCTGCCCGACTACAGGGATCCACAACGCTGGTTATACAAGGCCAGTAGTTTGGCTCTTCAAGAGCTGTCTACCGATGCTTTTGACCCCGGCGCTTGGTGGAGACCCGGACAGCCGGACAGAGACGTGCGTAGTCGGGCGCCACCCGGGGCCAACTCCGACAAACCTGCCGACTCTGCGAAGCATCGGGGCCCAGCCGCAAGGGAGCGTGCATACTTTGGCCGTCACAAGGCATAGTACAGTGCTTATGCATGCTATATTACGCCAAGGAATAGTCGAAAACCTCGTTGTCCAGTCGACGCCCAGTGGATGGATGCTCTATTTTGCATTCGAAGTGCCCACCGTGCACCTCCGGCGTCCTCAAACCCAGCAAGGATCCGCCGCGCTGAAGAAAATTCCACAGCTTCCAGAAGCGGTATGGAACCCCCCATGCCCCTGGCGGGGAGAGCGCTAATGTAGGCTTTGAGCAGGGAGGGCGACGGGACCTGCAGTAGCCCGCAGCGCGCAGCTCGCGTCCTTTGACGATGACTTCGAGCCGAGGCGAGTACCTTCACGAGACCGCCAGTCTCCGGGCGGGACCAATGGGGTTTGCGAAACGGCAGTTTGGGGGGGGATCGGCCGAAGCACTACTCAGTCCGTCCATGCCGTTGCCACGACGGAGACGGAGTCGCGTCCTCAAACCTCGGACGTCCTGGCCAGGAAGAGAAGAACCGTCTGCCCGGCCACACGCGCTGCGGCTCCCGATCGGCGGGTTCCAGCTTCGTGGAACAGAGATTGACCAGAGGGCCAGACGGGCAGCCAGGCCCCCATGTCGCACACCAGCCTCTCCTACAGGCACCGAATGTCTGGTCTAGGGGTGTTCCAGAAATATTAGAAGCACAAAGGAGAATTTTGCGCTCCTTTGGGCCTTGGAAAGGGAGAGAGGAGGAGAGGGGAGGGAGCCTCTGCCCACTCCGCGGCATGCAGAAAAGAGATGCCGTCTGCAGAGACCGTGCCAGAACCCTACTATGTAGCCCACACACGCGCAGCCGCGGCAGCACGACATCGTGATCTCCGCCCCGAGTCAGGCCAAGGATCTGTAGAGGCGTAAGTTTGCGGCTAGGAGATGCCGATGTTCGCTGCCCACAGGGCCACAATCTGATCAGTCGAGCTCCCTACCCAAAAGAACACCCCGTCCCGAGATTGCGTAATATCTTGCTTTCTGTTCTGTTCCCGTATCCGCGAGCCAGAGGCTATCGACGCGGAGGATCCCGACCCGTATGCGCTGCTTCTAATAGATGATCGCCAAACCCAACCCCTCCGCCTCATTGAACCCTGAGCCGTACTAGGTAGGAGTGCTCATCGGGCAGGGTCATTTCTATATTGGTGTCATACAACTCGATACAGATGGCGCAGTGTGTAGATTCACGCAATGACAAGGACGAGACTACACGAATAGAATCGACATGGGCTCACCACCAATCTACACCCTGGACCGCACAGATGTGCAGGCGAGAGCCTTCTCGAAAACCCCGTCTGCTGCGGGCCCCGAATGCAACTTCAAGGTTATGCCGCTTCCGCGAGACAATTCGCACGTCCCCGTGAGCGGGAAGGAAATAGGGGTTGGAAACTGGAAACAAGACCACAGTAATCCACGACCATGAAGGGGTGTAGGGGGCCAGACAGCCCAGAGTCCGTGTGAGAAGAGGGGGAAGAATCCACATCCTTGTAACGGCGAGGTTCGAGATTAGCAGCCCCCAACTATCGACAATGAGAAACAAGCCTAGCTTCATCTCGCACCCTCAGCGGCGGGAAGCCCCGCGGTCTCGAGAGAGCAGGGCGGATCATCTCTGTTTTGATACTCAATGTTCGGCATCGCAATGCGGCCACACAGCGTCGCTCATGTAAGGCTCCTAGCCAACCCAGCAGACAGTGAACCCTCGGTCCTTCTGGCCTTACGATTCACAGCCGAAATGGTCCCTGAACCCATTTTAGGGGTGAGACCGGAAACCCGTGCTCCAAGCTTAGCATATTCATGCTGGTAAGCCGGCCACGGCGTCGCATAGGCAATTTGCCAGCATATTCGTCGCCGGTTTGGCGGGGTTTCGCGGGAAAATCACACGCCCGCCGGCGAGAAATATGCCATAGTAAGAGTGGTGTGTGTACCAAGGGACTGGTGGACGGCACGGCTTGGCTCTTCGCCTGGTCTATGCCGCCAGGGATCCGACCTCGAGGGGGGAAAAGCATGAAGCTATGTGCAAACCACTAACAAGATCCCGGCAGCGCGACAAACTTGCCAGGCATGTACGAGCAGGTATGTCAGAGACAAGCAACGAGGAGCCTACGGTTACATTCGTCGTACCTACTTGACGGTTTATTGGTCTTGGCTGTCGATGTGAATAAGGATCGCCCCGTCCTGATGAGCGCCGTGGAGCATACAATTGGGGGGGGGGGGGGGGGGGGGGGGGGCGGGGGGCCGCCGCCCCCGCCCCCCCCGGGGGGAGTGACGAAGTGCGATGCTGCCGCGGCGGCGCCGCCAGCGGAGGAACTGTCCGGACCACCTGCCACGAGATTGCCCCTCCTCTGGGTTTTCTCTCTCATCTGACGAGGCAATCCAGTAAGAGTGGGTGGCTGGGAGGGGGTGGAAGAAAGATTGGAATCCTCAAAGGAATCCTGGCCTGGCCGGCACGGGCATCACCTTCTCCCAGAAACCCACGACTCCACTGGCTGTCATTCCAAATGGGACCGCCGCGTCGAACCGCGGATGTGCCGGTTGGCGTCGTCCACCGCGGGACCACGGTGTTTGGCCAAACCAGACCGGGCCCCCGGTCGCCTTTCGTACCTGTAGTATGTCTGTGTGAAAGTAACGGAGTACCATTTCACGGAGCGAGTTTTTTGCTCCAAGGGCCCCTGGGACGACCAGGTGGTAATAATTGGGATATGAGTCGCGGCGGGCTGGCGGGTGGGGGCCGTGTGATAACCTAACCAAGTGTGGGAGCGCGAGGAGAAACGCTCCGATCTTTCTTGATACAGACATTCACTATTGAAGACGGTGGATCGTTTCATGGGTGTGCCAACCGTCTGGCGCCGTATTGTGGATGGGGACACCGTTGACGCCGACTTGGGAGGCCAGGGCCTAAAAGATGCTAGTACTGGTACCATCAGAATGCACAAAACGAGACTAGTACTAGTCGTCGTCGTTGGTGGTGGATAATGCACCGGTTGTGTCGCTCGCCAACGACATATAGATTTAAACGGGTTATCCACAGCTGTGCAACCCCGTTTCGCACATCTCCAACCCGTCGATGCTTTTATCGAGTTTGTTCGAACGTACACCGAGTGGATAAGCAGGTTCAACGACAAAAGAAGAATCACTTCTTGTTAACTAATCTATGGGCTATGTGCAGGGTGTTCGAAGCGAAACCCATGGACGAATTGCCACACACCTACAACCAAATGGGTACCAAGAGTGAGTACCCAACTCCCCCGGACCGAGGAAGTAAAGAAAAAAGAGCCTCTGAGATGAATGCAAAATGCGATTTGAATGCCAGTTCTCCGCAACGCCTCACCTGAATTTAGTTTTCTGTATACCGCTCCTTTCTTTTCTTCTTCTGAACGGACGCGCAAGCATCATTTGTCCTGTCTAGTTCTCGGGGTCAGCTGCCACGTTGTGGATGCTGCAGGTCATGTGTCAGTCAAGGTGTGCTACTCAGTATCTCCTAAGAGGAGGGGGGAGGGGGGCCTACCCGATATCCGCACCAGTTCCCGGGGGGGACCGTATTTCAGCTCGCGACCGTGCCACCAAACCGTTCGTCTTGACGGTCTTGGCGGCCGGGCCAGAGTCCGTAGAACCCTGAGCCATGGGGCCGCTGCTGGCAACAATTGCCTTACGCTTCTTGCCACTATTGCGGGCCTCGTAGAGTCGCTCGAAGTAGCCTTCAGGGATAGAGGTGACGTAGCAGCCGCTGAAAACGCCAACCTCAAAAGTCTGAGTTTTGGGGTCGCGAGGAGAGAGCTCGGCACAGGAGGCCGCAAGGTCTTCCAGGGTCTGGTAGATGACCTCGTCGGCGCCGATGTGCTCGGCGATCTCGGAGTTGGAGCGGCCGTGGGCAATGAGCTCGTTGGGAGTAGCCAGATCAATACCGTAAACGTGGGGGTTCAAAACGGCCGGACTGCAACTACTGAAAATAACCTTCTTGGCGCCAGCCTCCCGTGCCATGTTGACAATCTCTCGGCTCGTTGTACCCTGCTCAGATGTTAGCAAACTTTGTCTGCTGTTGTGGGCTCCTGTAAACATACCCGAACAATGCTGTCGTCGACCAAAAGAACCGTCTTTCCCTTAAATTCAGTGTCGATTGTGCTAAGCTTGCGACGGACACCCTGCTTGCGAGAGCTCTGGGTAGGCATGATGAATGTGCTTAAATGAAATGGTGTCAGTAATGATGCCTTCGAAAGCAATCTGAACAGGGCAACATGAACTGACCGGAAGACGTAGCGGTTCTTGACAAAGCCCATGGAGTACGGCTTCTTGAGCCGCTCCGCAAGGGCTGCGGCAGCCGTGTTCGAGGTCTCCGGGATAGGAATGACGACATCAATGTCCTTGACAGCCTCCTCGCCCAGCCTTGCAATGATGTTGTCGGCCAACTTGACACCCTGCAGATTACGAGACTCATGGACGCTTATGCCATCAATGGTCGTATCCGGGCGTGCGAAGTACACTAAGAGTTGGACTTGTCAATGTTTGTAGCAGCGTAGACCGGGGGATCCATAAACTCACCGTACTCGAAGATATCAGGGCTGTAAGACTCCATCTCCTGAATTTGTTTGAAGACTGGGGGCGACCCGCGCTTAAACAAGACGGCCTGTCCAGGGAGAACGTCCGTGATGTTCGAGAAGCCCAGCTGCTTCAGTGCCACAGACTCGGATGCAAGCATGTAGTCCATGGCGCCCTCGAGAGTGTGAGAGGGCCGGGAGCCCCAGACCAGAGGTCGGATTCCGTTGGGGTCGCGGAATCCACAGACGCCGTATCCGGCAAGCATGATGACCGAGGCCCAGGCTCCCTTGCAGCGCTTGTAGGTTCGTTCCAGAGCACTGAACAGGTCGTTCTCGTTGACACGCGCCTTTCCAGTCTCGTTGAGCTCGTTGGCAAACACAGAGAGCATCAACTCGGAGTCACTGCCGGTGTTAACGTGGCGATGCGCCTCATGGTCCAAGAATTCACGGAGCTCTTCAGCGTTGATGAGGTTGCCGTTGTGTGATAAGCATACGCCGTACGGGCTATTGACGTAGAATGGCTGGGCTGGTTTTCGTTAGTTCCTTCTTAATCAACGTGAGTTAGCCGTGAAGCTCACCCTCAGCACGCCTAAAGAGAAGAGTCAGCAGGCATTCTTTGTACATCTAACAGCATGAAGCACTCTCCATGTTCCACACATGGGTAGGAATTCATTTTCGTTCAGAGAGAGACACTTACCCACTGCTTCCCCAAGTCGGGTAACGCAAGTGACCAATGCCCATCCATCCAGGGAGGTCAATGACTCTCCTGCCGTCATTGAAGACCTTAGACGCCATACCGGCGTCTTTGCAGGAATAGATGCGTCCATGCTTCCTACTACGGTTAGCACTTGAGCTTCCGCCTCTGAGATGGTCCAAAATTACGATGATGTTGCTATACCACAAGCATCCTGGCCTCTGTGACAGGTTAGAACATACTCCTTGCCGAAGGATCTATTATACGTTCCTGTGCTGAAGGAGGTACATGGCCTCATGCAACTCTTGCGCGGCATCGCAAGAGTCGTCCTCGCGGTCCCAGTGACCCAGGCATATACCAATGATTCCGCACATAGTGTCGCGACTCTTTGTGGGGGTTGGCGTACAAGAAGGTTGGTGTCGATGGAGGCTGGCAGCGCAGGATCTCGATGCGCCTCTTGAAGTTGGTCCGTGACGATATCGGTATCGATAGTACGGAATGCGCTCTTCCTGTATCGAACTTGACAACTATTGCGCAAGCTGTGGTCGTCGGTGTTGGTGTCAAAAGTTCGAGATGGCTTCCGTCGTGGCGGGGTATCCGATGGCGGGGTATTCTCTTAGCAGGATGGGTAGGGTCCACGCTGGGGTTTTTCGAGCGCTTCGGAGCAAGGAGGAAATCCGGGAAACGAGAGCGATGTTTCTAGGACTTGGCAATCCGATTCGACTCGACGGAGGTGACAGGGAGGAGTATGGGCTCTTTCTGGACGAGAGAACGATATAGTCCGGAGAGGAACCGCGAAAAAAGAGCGCGACGTCGTCGGCAAGAGAAAAAAATTCCTCCACGACCACCAAACTTGGGGAAGGAAAGAAGAAAAATTAGTGGGGCCGGCTATCGGTGCTCCCAGCAGTGCGGTAGAGCGGTAGGTGCGGTAGGTGTGGCAGGCGCAGAACGGATAAGGCTCCGTAGTCGCAAGCTATCGGTACCGGTGCTGTTTGGGGCCGGGCTTTTAGGTTGCCCAACCTTATTCTTTGTTGGTTTTGTGTGAACCGTTACTCTGACTTCGACCAACTTGCACCTGTAGGATTGTTCTCCAACCCCTTTGCTTGCTGGTTTTCGGGACCGGTTCAACTGACGCATTCCAGAGACACAGGCGACGATGCATTGACAGAAAAGGGCAGGTCCAGTGACAGCAGCCACGTGGTGCAGGCGTACTAAACCTGCAGAGATAAGCAGAGAAAACAAAACAACCTTGAATGGGGTCTTGGGGCTTAACCCATCTGGCTGCATGCGGTGCAGTTTGGACATAGGTGCTACCTAGGCCACATGCTTGAAGTAGTTTAAGTGGCTGAAAGAGCACCTGAAGACCAGATGGTGGGTGCTGCCAATTCCTCGTGACATGTTTTTGACACATCCACATATGGCAACCTGCAGGATCTGATGACACCTTCTTGTCGGGTTTATGTTCTTTGTAACAAGCTCACAAACTCTGGCGCCTCGGCTGCTGAGTGAGTTGCAGAACGTTGCAATTTCTTGTCAAATGATGCTTTTGAAACTGCCGGAGGGGAGAGCATGCCCAAGACAGAAAAGACGCATAGCCGCACCAGCACCAGCCTTGACGGATAGGGAGCCGGTCGAATGACGAGAAACAACATTGAACTCGCCCGCCCGCTTATGTAGGCTCGAGCTGTACCGATTATTCTTGCCATCGATGAACCCGGCCAGCGACCGTTAAGGCCCAAACATTCTTGCGATGCGATTTGTGTTTACACAACCCAAAAGATCCTTTATCGGTGATGTATCTTGACCATATTACACCTATACGCATATATCACTTAAAGTACATGTATAACTATGCACCCGTATTTATGCACATCGTGGATCCATATCCAGACGCCCAGTCGTCTGAAGGCACAGACTCGCGGAAAGTGGCTCTCAGATTGCCCCGACGGCGCGGTGCCCAACGTTCCTCATGGCGTGCGTCGATCGCCAGCTCTCTCCGTCCACGTCCCCTTCCCAGGATGATGGTCCCTCTCTGGTTGCTAATCAAAACGAAAGGCCCGTGGAATGTGAGGAGGGGGAGGGGGAGGGGGAGGGGAAAGGTGACGAGAAAGGATACTCGGTGGCGGGGGTTTGGCAAACATCATTTCCCGGGAAAAGAGCTAAGGACGACACGAGTATTGACGCCGAGGGCGATGTGAAGTGACAATTGTGTGTGTCGCTCTCTAACGCGCTCGGGTGGGTGTCCCCGACTTGTTTGCTCCATCGCTGTTGTGGTCATCCATCTCCGTGCCCCAAGTGTGCTCTTCTGATTGCATGTTTTCTGGCGCTTAACAAGTTGGCGTTGGAGTGGCAGACGTAAAGACCTAGAGACGAACGGGTGTATGCAGTTTCGCCTGCGGCACGGCGGCAAATCAACTCCCCAAGCAATCAAGCGCCTGGTGGTCTTCTCGCTCCGTCAGAGCAGGAAAATCGCACACACTGACGGAGGAGAAGTGAGGGGGACTGGTCGACATGTTCCAGACGTTTTCCATACGATGGGCCCCAAGCAACATCGAACATTCCTTCGGTGGATTGCGGTGTATCATTCGCTGGTGCGCTCCACTGATTATCTCGTTGCGACAAGCTGTTGGGATAAGCGAAAGGAGGGTCTTTTCTCTTTCTCTCTCTCTCTTTTTCGCCCCATGAGCTCCGTTGGTTGGCGTGGCCACCGGTGAGCCTTCCCCAATAGATCAACCATCCCCTGAGCCCCGAAATCCTGGCACGCATTCGCAGGCGAGAGGGATTGAAATTGAGTATGAGAGGGGAGGGGCTCCATCACCAGTTCCGGCTTCCCGTGTTCGGGACCAGCCTGACAAGAACTTGGAGGTACTCTGTACAGTGCACACAGCACGAATGTGAACAGGATGAACCGGGCGGTTTCTGCTTGGCGACCCCTTGACCCCTTGCTGCCTCGGCCAGCCGAGTTGTCCATCTGGCTCGTGGCCGGGGAATTGGGTTCGGCTCAGGTGCCTGGTATTTGGGAGAGTTTGGGAACACAAAAGCGAGTCATCCTATGTCGACAGTCCTTGCGTCCGGCGACTTCGTCCAGGGAAACGGCTGAAGGTTGAGTTCGCAGCTACGTTTCAACGATAGGATTCAACGCCCTCGGGGTGACTTCGATGTCGCGGTAACGGCGGTCGCTGCTCGATGACATGCCTTCTCATGAGCTACCCTGCCTACCTACCTACCTACCTACCTACATTATGTCATCCGAAGCACTCGTACTGCGTCAGCGGCCAAGAAGGCAACGGAGCGTCCCCAGAAGTCCTTCGGCAGGTGCAATATGCTCATGTAGTTCATTGCCGTTTCCGGGCTAGAACAGGCAGAAGTGCCCTTGCATCCTCCCCTTTTTGCGCTCATGTAGCCAGTGCTGTCATGTCATCATCCAGTCTTTCTTTTTGCTCTTTCGATCTCCTTTGATCCCCTTTTCCCGCAACCTTCTCCGTCGTGTTTCATCATGTCTCCCGGGTCACAAAAGTCAACACCAAGCTGCTGGGAATGCTGGGCGTGCCCATCCGCCGCTCTTCAATTGGTAAATGCCTGCTAGGCTGCCTCCACGTCTTTTTTCTCTCTTTCTTTTCCGCCTGCTCCCCTGCTCTTGTTTTTTATTTTATTTTCTTGTCCCTGACTTACCTGCCGGCCCACTCTGACGCGCTTCTTCGGCCACACAACCACGTCCCTACCGACAATCCCGGCCACCCCGCCGTGACCTTTTTGAGCAATAGTCAAGCTTGAGCCAGGTACGAATACAGAGAGAAAAAAGGAAAATCAATGACTCCAAGTCCGGCTGATGTCACCATGTGTCTGGACGCCGGGTACCAACATCTCGCTTACGGAGGTGTAGCCCGGGCTCGCGCGCTAGAATTCCTTTCTGATCTCGTTCTTCGCCTTTTAACGAATTGAGACACGGGTTGAAGAGCAGGAAAGGCTTGCCAGGGCCGTCCCGTAGGCCCCGAGCTAAGGTGGTAGGTACTGGGGGCAAGTAGAGTGAGCCGGCGACTTGCAAGGGCATATGGCGGATACCAATAAAGTGACCCCTCCGGACCGCTGGCTTATGTTAAGGCTTGAGGACTTTTGATTTTTCATCATCTCGTTGCGAGTGTGGGCAAGGGATGTAGGAGTAAGCTGTCGGCCAATGCTGAGGTCGCATCCGGCATCTATCGTGCTTAATGGCAGGACATGAAACGTCGAGAAACGCCTGCACAATGATAAGTCTGCAGGGTGCGTTCCCACGTTTCCTCTCCACCGTAGGACGAGGTTCGCAGATGTCAGGAGACGCACCCGTATCCGCGCCGGCCCGTGGACGTTCAACAGTGCCTCGACTCCCAAATCCAAGTTGGTCATCAGACTCGTCACGTCTCCCCTCCCCCACACCATTGGTCATCTGTGCCCCTGGCATCTGGCATCCAATGGTGGTGCCGAATGCACTGATGCGACAGCTTCAGCAAGGCAATCCACCAATGCAAGGCGGGACAGGTACCGAGTACCTCCCCCACGGCCGAAGAGGAAAGATGTGCCACGGTACCTGAACATCGTAGCACTAGGTATGCGTGTGGAAGGTCTGACGACGTACGAGGACACACGGGCCTGGCATAAACGGCTTAAGTGGGCGTTTGGCTCTGGTTATTTGGGGGCTTGTGCGAGCAGTCTGGCACACCACCACGATCTATTGGCGGCGCTATGTATGCACAAAGGCAGGCATTCTGGCCCTCTTTTGGCGTTCATGGGAAGGACGAAGGACGGGATGATGCCAATCAAGGCGTGAAGCCCAACGGTGCCGGTTAATCTTGGGCAGCTTTAACCCCTGGGAACCCTAGTGTAGTACGAAATGGGGCTCCCCCGCGCCCCTGGTTGATCGACTCGCCGGCGTGGCCAATTTCCTTGGGTTCCCCTGGGATCTTCCCTGTTTTGCACTCATCTCGCCAGCCGTTGCCACTTGCTGCAAACTCCCATTTTCGAATAGGACTTTGGCCAGTGGTACGTGCTCCCGGGTGGATCTTACCAGACTCGGAAGCCAACGTGAATACCTACTAGGGTATCTGGAGGTAGTTACGGATACAGATGGATACTCTGTATCTTGTAGGAACGGGTGGCTTTGCCTGCTACCTGATTGACATAAGTTGAAGCGAGCTGCAGCAGGAATCAAAAAGCTCTAGCTCGTGCTGCTTTGCGCTCGAACATCGAACCTCTGCCACGTCCCGGTCGTTGTTTGATCGCGTCGATGTCGCGTTGCGAAAACTCAAGACTCGCGGTACGTACCTCGAGGGGTACCGCAACTTGAGGTGCGTGCCTATCTTGAACTGAGCAAGCGACCAGCGGTAGGCACCCAGGTAGATAGGTGGGTAGGAACGTTCGGATACTCTGTACACTACCGACCAAACGGGTATACATGAAGCTGCATCCACTTTCCACCTTCCCCGAGGCTCCGCGACCCCCTTTTCCGATGATTCTCTTGTTTGTGTGATTTGATGGTGATGCGTCAGTCCATCCATCACCAGAAACGCCGCCTCGCGCTCGGTTTCAAGGCTTGAAATGACAATTACCCTGATGGAGAAGCTGGAGGACACACTGACACTGAACGGTCCTTTGCCCCGATGGATGATACCACACACATCCTGCACTAGTACTCAGGTAATAGTGCGGTACACTACGAATACAGTAACTACACACCACCAGGATGAAGACCGGGACCTGGACCCCTCTGATCATTGCCGCCATCGACCGCCCTTTTTCCCCCCAGCCTACCGATACACTACAGGGACACTAGCATTGGTGATGAGCAGCAAGCTCGCGGCACCTGGCCGGGTTCCCCTTTTCTCCTGGTCTTCGCTTCGTGTGGTGCGAAGAGTGGAAACGCGTCTTTATGCGCCTGAACAGTCTAACAGCGGCCAACCTGACTCTGCCGACAGCCTCTTCCTTACCTGCCAACGGTGAACGCAGGAACGCAGGAACATGGCCACTTTCTTTTTTGCCTCCCCGCCTCCCCTCCATGTCCGGGCCCCAAAGAATACCACAGTGACTGACTGCATGTCAGGTCATCCAGGTCAAGGCGTCCGTTCCCTACTCGTACAGCCCGCCCGCCAAAGCCGGGCTGGGCAGGCCATCCAGTGAGTGTCACTGTGGTACTGCCCGCATTGTTCCCCTTCTTGGTCCCTTGCCACGGACGTTGCCAGCTTGCCAGGGGTCTCCCTTCTCACAACCGTCAACCACAGAGGATGTCGACTGATTCATCGGGACTGATTCATCAGCATTCAGTAACGGCACTGGTACGTGTCAAGACGAGACGAGAGAGAGTGTGTGAGAGACACCCACGGACATAAGAAAAAAGAGTACGAGAGTGCGGATGCGATTATGTACACTATTAGGTACTCCGTACGGATACACCACAACAAGATGCCAGTCGGTTCCTGGAGCGCATCATCCACCAGACGACGAAAGGGCCCCCATCCTGTTGCCCCACCTTAACAAACATTCTCGAATAAGGCTGCAGGATTTGCCACCGCTGAACTCCATAACTGGCCCTGGTTCCTCGTCATGCCCTGCGGAGCGGCGTGGCATTTGTGCATGCACTCACTCGCCGTTAGGAACGGTACGCGCGCTTTGCGTTTGGTCCGCTGCGTTCTGGCCTGAGGCGTCACCGTACTTACCCATCTTGACGGATGCTGAGTGAGTGGTGTCTGCTCTGCGTTGCATCGGTACGGGCTCATCCATCATCCATCGAGTGAACCGATGCATCAGCCCAGCATGCGATTTGCCTGTTGGGCTGTTGTGCTGGCATCTCATAACACAACACACACGCACACACACACACACACATTACTTGCTCTGCTGCCCTGAGGTGCGCACTATTCTTCCTGCACGCGCCTCTTGCCGAGACTTCTCCAATCCAAGGCTTCTCTACTAATAGCACAAGTAGTAGCCCCAGTCGAACCGGGTGGGCGTTTTGGCCAACAACGTCAGCGGTTGTCCCCCGTTTCCCTCCCCTCCCCCCCTTTGACTGCACGCACAATGTGCCCTTATAATCTCTCAACTGATCCGAGGCTTTAGCGGCACCGTATCAGTAGTATGCCTCGGGACGTAGTACCGTCCATTCCTGCCGGCGTTGCTCATGGTACCTACTATTGCCGAAGCTCATGATGCTGACGGTGTTGCAACCGCCGGCTTGCAGAGTCGCCTCGCACTGCCCCGAGTTATTTTGACTTTCCCCCCCTTCCAACGCGGCTGGGATTGGAGTCGGTGTCGCTGCCACGGCTCGCAGCAATCTGCAGCACGTCCCATGTTCAGAGGCTGCCTACCTCGCCGAAGTGTATTCGTGGACGACTGACCTCGAAGCGGATCCAGCCGTGCTCCATTGGGCAATGAGCTCTACGTTTCTGGGCCATCACTGCCGACCGCCCCCGGCCATAGATGCTCAGTTGGGCTATGCCAGTTCATCAAGCATCGCCGCTGCCCCATCAACTCACGTCCCGTCTGTCTGGATTGGACCGAATTCGGGGGGGGGGATCTGGAGACAGACGTGCGCGGTGTGCATGTACAACCCCCTCGTCTTCCCGTTCAACCGGTCAAATGTCGCCCGTCTGTCAAGTCAACACAGGCCGGAAGAAAGTAACATCAACAGACGGTGGGGGGAGTAAGCACGAGGGAATTGAGGGGAGGGAACGGACATATTAGACAGGCCGTGGCCCATGACGGCGGGAGAGGAGGTCGACACCATCAACAGTCTAGACGGAGAGTATTGCAATTCCAATAAACCATAATCTATCCTAGGGATCCGAGCGACAAGCCATCAGGCGCACCACCAAACCACCACAGACCAGACCAGAGACCAGACAAACCAGAAACATCAGACAGACACATTAGACACCAGACCACTCGACAGAAAGGAACGGAAAAGAAGAAAGTCAATGAGAAACCCTTACCGCGCGCACTTGCACCAACGTCCGAACATAATCAAACCAACTCGACCCTGCTGCAACCCACCATCATCATATCATCATCTTCTTCTTCTTCTTCTTTCCCCCCATACCTTGTCTCTTGTGTCCTCTGTTGCTGAGGCAGGTACGGATCCTCCTTATCTCCTACTGGCATCGGATACGGAGTACCTTGCACAACATCTTCGTAACGTTCAACACCCTTCTTCTTCCTCTGTTCTCTCCGGAGCAAGACAAGACAGAAGAGAGCGACAAAGTGAGAGACACACCCACCCACCCATTCACAACCTGACCCTGGTCCCCTACCCCTACATCACCTAGGCCTTTTTGGCCCAGATCCCAGGCTCCTCCTCCAAAACTCAACTGCACCCCCTCCCTCCTCCCTTTTCGCACACCCTCCAGCGCAAATTGGCCCGCTAGAGCAGAAGGGCAAGGGGGATCTCGAGGGAAGGAAAGAAAGAAAAGAGAAAGAAAAAAAAAAGGCACAACTCCCCTCCCCCCAAATCATTAGCGAGATTGAGCCCCTATCACAGCGCCTTTCACTCTGTTACCTCTCACCCCCCCCCAGATTCATTCATTCATGCTAAGAACGGGCCCCTGGTCACCTTCGACAGGACGGCATAGTGGCCAGCTCCTCGCTCCATTTTCCCATCTCCCTCCCGGTCACCTCAATTAATTTCACTCTGCACCGCGCTTTTGGCCCCGACCCCGAGTCACACAGTACACACCGTCCAGTACCTGCGGGAGTACCTCCCGCTGCTCCTGTCTCCAAGGCTTGCCGGCCCCATCACCCTCGTCCTCGCCCATCCCGACGCGCGGGTCCACGGTGAATCACCTCTGCTGGATCGTGTGGGTTTCTTCCCTCTCACACACACACACACCACACACGCTGTCTCTCTCTCCTCTCTCTCTCCGTCCCTCGACCCTCGTCTCGTCACCCCGTTCATTCCCGCTCTCCCTTTCCCTCCCCTCGCTTGCTCCTCCCCTCCTTCCAACTTCCCTGCCCGCCCCCCTTCCACTCTTGTCCGTTTCTTCGTCCCTCGTTTTTAACACTCGGATGCGTCGCAGTTCTCTAGACCAGCAAGCAGCTTAGCTATTCTATCAAGCAGAGCACCCGTCGACTGCCGCCTGACCCGCGATTGCATTCGTATCTAGATGCAAATCATTCGACTGCATCCAAGCACTCGCATTGCAGACAGACGGATTGACGTACAAAAACAACAACACCACCACCGCACAAATATCGCTTCATACGTTGAAGCTCACTCTCCGCCGGGCCAAGCTTCACGCACAATCCGACACGCTTCTGCTTCCCAAAGCGAACAAACCAACAAAACCTGGTCAACCGTCGCCCAACCCCCCCGTCCAACTTCCCAGGGTCGCTTCCTCATCATCGCAATCTTGACCCACGTACCCGACAATATCGTGTACCTTCTGGATATCCACGTCTGAGGATCCATCCCCGATCGACTGGTTCTAGCTCCATTCTCACCCCCCTGGACCCTTACCTGGCCCTCTTAATAATATCGACCACCTCCTGGCCTTCGCCCGTCCCCTCCTTGTCTCCTCTTCTTCATCTGGTTTCGCTCTCTTGGTCCATCCCAGCTCACTCATTCACGCTTTTTTCCTATTTCCAACATCAACCGTTCCGACCCAATACAAGCAACACCACACGCACACCATTTCCTTTGCCTCAACTTTCAACACTTCTTCATCAAACACCACCACCATCACCATCACCAATTAGCCACCGGTACCTCAATTACACTGCAGCACGGATAGCTCTCCAACCAAGGCCGGTCTGAATGCCACAGATCTCGCAAGCGGCTCTTACAAAGAGCTCCTAGTTCGGCACAGCGTTGGTACGGTCCAGGCTCACACGCCTGAAAAGCGGCCTTGACCAGCTGACTCGCCCCCAGAAACACCTTCATCACGAGGATCTTGACTGGTATCAACGATCACAACCCACCACAACACCACACAACATGACGGTCGCACACGACTTGACCCATAGAGGGGCCTCATCCCACTCTGCCAACAACATGGCTCTCGAAGACAGATTCGAAGTGCTAAAGGAAATCGGAGATGGTAGCTTTGGCAGCGTCGTCCTCGCACGAGTCCGTAGCGCAGGTGCTAGTGTGGCTCGCCGCGGCACGGTGGTAAGTTCCTGCAGATCGTTCCCGCTGCATCACACCAGCTTATCGTGTACATTTCTAGGTCGCCATCAAAACCATGAAGAAGACCTTCGAGTCCTTCACCCCATGCTTAGAACTCCGCGAGGTCGTGTTCCTCAAGACGCTCCCCAACCATGCCCACCTCGTCCCCGCCCTCGACATCTTCCTCGACCCCTACAGCAAGAAGCTGCACATCGCGATGGAGTACATGGAGGGCAACTTGTACCAGTTGATGAAGGCTCGGGACCACAAGTGCCTCGACAATGCCAGTGTCAAGAGCATACTTTTCCAGATCATGCACGGCCTCGAGCACATCCACGCACACCACTTTTTCCATCGCGACATCAAGCCCGAGAATATCCTCGTCTCCACCTCTGCCCATCAAGACGCCGTCACTTCTTTCCGCAGGTACTCGGCCCTCGTCACCCCTCCCTCCACGCCCCCCAGCTACACCGTCAAGATCGCCGACTTTGGCCTCGCCCGCGAAACCCACTCCAAGTTGCCCTACACGACTTACGTTTCGACGAGATGGTACCGTGCACCCGAAGTGCTTCTTCGTGCCGGCGAGTATTCGGCACCGGTCGACATTTGGGCGGTCGGTGCCATGGCCGTCGAAATCGCCACTCTCAAGCCACTCTTCCCTGGCGGAAACGAGGTCGACCAAGTTTGGAGAGTCTGCGAGATTATGGGAAGCCCCGGGAACTGGTACAACAAGTCTGGCGGCCGCGTTGGCGGCGGCGAATGGAAGGATGGTACCAGACTCGCCGGTAAGCTCGGGTTCTCTTTCCCCAAGATGGCTCCCCATGCCATGGATACGATTTTGCAACAACCACAGTGGCCTGCTTCGCTGAGTCACTTCGTTACGTGGTGCCTCATGTGGGACCCCAAGGCTCGCCCCAATTCAACACAGGCAATTGCCCACGAGTACTTTGCCGATGCCGTTGACCCTCTGAGGCCGAAGTCTTCGGCTTCGAGGATCTTGGGCCGCAAGCAGTCTGATCTCAAGGGCGCCACCAACTCCAACTCTTCCACCCCTACATCTTCCAAGCCGTCTTGGTTCAGGAAATCCCTTATCGGCCGCTCGGAAAGCGCCGAGGTTGCTATCCCTCAACCTATTTCCAAGGAACCGACCCCGAGGCCTTCCCCCGTTCCCTCGCAAACGACGAACGAGGTCCCCGTTGCCAAGACGCGTCCTGCCCAGTCGAAGCGCACGACCTGGACAAATGGTCCGTCAAACGTCGCCCCCATGCCGATACTCCCGACAATCCGTCCCATCTCTCCCCTGTCTGACGCCGTGACAGCCGAGGCAAGGAACGGCGTCACCTACGACGACTCGTACGCCAACGGCCGGCACCGTGCTGCTCAGATCGAGGACAAGAAGAAGATTGGCAGGCAGTTGTCGGTTGCCTCGAGCACTAACAACTATGCGGAAATTCACCGACAGCAGGCCGAGAGGGCACTGAACGGCAACGGTGGTCTCGCATCGCCGCCCAACGGTCACAAGGAAAGCTTCTTTTCACACCTCAGGAAACGCGCTCGGCGTTTCTCAGGCAGGCACCAGGCCCCCATGTCGCCCAACTCCGACGATGTCGAGGCTCAGGCTGGCTGTGGCCCTTGGAACAGCAACCGATCGTCCATGGTGATTGACAACGCGCCTACCCCCCCGGCGAAGCCTACCGAGATGTACGAGCCGCTGGACAAGGCCCTGAGAGTCGTTCAGCAGAACCAGAACCAGAATCAGAACCAGGACTACGCCCCTGTTCCCCCTGCGCACCTCATCACCCCCAGTAGCACTCTCAAGAGGCACCACTCTCTGCCGCAGCATCAGCCGCGGTCGGTCGACAACTTGATGGTGGCTGCAAGAGGAACTGGGCCGATCTCGAGCCGAACCCGACGTCAGGGTGTCCAGCACTACGACGCACCGGACGAGGAGGACGAGTTGCTCGACGAGGCTCTCAACTCAACCCACCGCGCCATGAACCGCCTTGAGAAGGACGGAAAGCCCGGCCTTCGTCAGTCTGCCAGCAATGTTGGCATGTCGAACCCGTACCCGACCCCGTCCCCCTCGGCCAACGGCAACTCGGTCCTCTTCGGCGACAACCATGAAGCCGTCGCGCCCAAGCCTTTAAACCTCCAAAAGTCACACGGCGCCGAGAGTCAATACAAGTGGCCTACGCCCCCATACGAGGAGAGCGAATGGGCTGCTTCGGCGTCCGCCAGTATCTGGGCTGCCAGCAACCGGTTCTAAGGCGGCGGCCTCGAGACTGTGCCTAGTTCACCGCAAAAATTTGTTGTGTATTCACATGCATGGGCCTGGTGTTTTTTGGCGTTTGCCGGTGTACCACCGTCGTCCAGACGGAGGCGGTTTTCATTCCGGATCTCGGTTTTCTTTTGCCCCCGTATTGGGGAACACGGTGGCATTTCGATTACTCCACGATATCTTCGATACCATAGGGCGGCACACTTTTCTGCCATCGCTCACATCTTTATCTTTTCTGCTTTTTTTTTTTTCCTTTTATATTTCTATCGACTCATCTGTTTCGAAATACCCGATAGTATAGACTGGACAGGATGCCGATGGCGTCCTCTACCAAAGACAACTTTTCATTTGTTCCTGGGGCTCACACGGGCAAGGAGTGGCAGTCTCCCAATCTGGAAGAAAAAGAACACGGTTCAATAGGGATTGGGGAGGCAAAGATAAGAGGGTCAACTATGGTCGCACAATTCTGTACAAGGAAGGACAAAGACACAAGTTTTTTTATTTTTCTAGATTCTCTGCGGGCTGGACACGTAAGACGACTCGGGGAAAGCCATGTTGTGGCCAACGAATGCCCAAATGGAATAGTTTGTCATATATGGACCGTGGAAAGACACGAATGGTATACATATGGGCAACCCTATCAAAGCTACTCGGCAATGCTGAGTCCCGCGTTTGTGTCTTCACAATCGCGCGGGAATTATCATTTATTATTTGGTTCGAGGATGAGGTGTGGGATAAAAGCAAATATTCGGGGAATGGGGGGAATTACATGTAGGCTGGACGGTATTGGGAGTCCTGCTCCATAGTACATAATAATAACATGACATCCTAGTGATGCTCACTGTTCACGAACCGCATTTACTGCCTCCTGAATCTTGCAGAGGAATCTTGCGAATTGTGTGCCTGGTCTCACTCACCAGGTGGCCAACGGGAGAGAGAGAGAGAGAAGAGACAAATGACTTATTCGAATTGACTCTTGGCCCAACACTTCAGACGGTTTAGACACGCGAGCGGGCGCGGGTGTGGCTTGGACGCCTTTTCCCACAGCCGGTCGTCCGCCCCGGTAGCGTGGTTTGCGCCGTGACTTGGTACTTGCAGGTGCCAGAGAGGCAGAGTTAGGGGTGGGCGTTGGACGCAGTGCAGCGGCGAGCTGACAGGGCCCGGCCGCGCCAGGCGAGGTTCGGACGAAAACGATGTATGCTTGCTTACCTTACGTACCTTTAGGTACCGAGAACCTGCATCGGCGAGAGGCGCAATCGATCCGGACGGGGGCAGGGGTAGAGAGAGGGCTTATGCGCGACGAGATCGTATGCGTATGCGTACGCGGCGACTCTGCTGCGGCGTGGTGCAAGGCGATGTACTGTAGTAAGGTACCTAAACACACGGGTGGGCTAGCGAGGCGCGCATACACAGCTGCGGACGATGAAGGAGGATCTGGGCTGCTTTTGCTGCGGCCGGCCGGGGGGAGCCGGCAAACGGGGTGGGGGTTGGGGGGGTGTACGACGGCGCGGGTGGGTGGGAGATGCCGGGAACGTAGTTGCCCAGGAGGGCTGTGTTTTGTGTTTTGTGTTTTGTTCTTTTCTTTCTTTTTTCGTGTGCGTGTGTGTATGTGCTTGCACTGGCTGGAATTCACTTTTGTTTCGTCTGGCTAGGTTGCCTGTTTCTCGATGGCCGGTTGTGGGTTTGGGGGCCGCTCCTCCCGGAATGCGATCGTTTTCTCTACCTAGACCTCCGGGGGGAAGAGCACGAGGGGCGAGAGGGGGATCTGGTTGGTTTCCTGCTTCCACCGACGCAGGTTAACCCAACCCCCCTAGGTATTAGAAAGACATGCGTCGTCTTGCGTGTTGTGTTGTTGTTGTTGTTGTTGACGGTGGTGATGCGGGTTGGCGGCGACCTTGGCCACATTCTTCCATGGTTATTCCAAGGTGTCTCTCGCATACCTCGGCGTTGACAAATACGTACCGAGCTAGGCACATTGCTCGCTGGTAGAGGTGACTCTCGTTTGGCTGACGATATGCATATATTTATTTCAAAACAGCAGTTTAGGGTGCGTCGAACTGGCCGAGTTACGCATGGGTTTGTTCTGGGAGCCCCATGTACATGTAGACTACCTAGTCACCCGAGATGTCACGCCACTTGCTTTTGGTATCGTCTGACCGCAATATCACCCATTTGAAATTCAGAACCATCCTCCTCCGCCAATGGACTGCAACCGGAAAATCCGGGATTCAGGGACCAAATTTGGGCATGGACCAACACTATATATCGTGGTAGCCAACCAAAGCAAAACAAAAACATACGAGTGGATTCCCCGGTCCTTGGGAGAAACAAAAACAAACATACAACACCAGGTAACCGTTGGTCGGTACCGGCTTGACCCCAACTCTAAACACGAAGGCGTACAGGGTTGACGAACGACCCCGGAAGCAAAGTTATCGGTGTCCTAATAAGACGACTCAGTCGGCATAAAGAAAACCCCCCTCCTACAAGCTTGCACAAACATATCAGAATAGCCCTTTCGCTATCCGAGACCCTGACTAACTTCCTCGACTATTCCAACAGACCCCAGGGGTAACCACAGTTTTACGCATAGCACAAGTTTGCCATCCTAGCTTTCTATTCAGTAGGCAAGAGACTCTTCAGATACGACTTTCGTGGATGACTACACGAATTAACCCTCTCGCCCTTCTGACCCGGGTCGCACATCTCCTGCCTGCCATTTCTCTTTTAAAAGCTGCGAGATGAGAGCCCGCGGCCAAGCAAGGCTTGGTGTAATATTTGCATAAAACAAGTCTTAACCTACAGCACTTTGCCATCTCCTTCATAGGTAACGCAAAAGGAGTCTTTTGACACTGTCTTTCGATGTAAAGCTAGTCGCATCTACAATCTTCAGCGCTCACGTTACAGCTCCTACAGAACGACTAGGAGAAAAGCAAGCAGGTTAAGGATAGACCATGCCAAGCTAGTGTCCTTGTACAGAAGGTGCTTAAGCCACACGTATTTGTGCTTTGGATTAGCGGGAAGGCCGATGCCTGTACATTGATGTGTCGTTTTAGTAGAAAAAATACCTCAGTCATATGGCATGTAACGTGGCATCTAGAATCAAGTTCTCTCGTACCTAAGTCATGGCAATTCGCTGCGTCAAAATTGCCATTTCCCAAACTTCGAACAAGGCAAGAGTGTGTCCAAGGGGTATTAAGGTCACATAGAGACGCAACCTATCATATAGAATTCCTTGCCAAGTCATTGACCCGGCGTTACATTGGCAGATCGGGAGATAAAGAAGGGGCTTGGAGAAGTAATATACCATACTGTCTGTATCTTGGTCAGCGAGGCCATTTGGCTACCTGGCTTTACATACGTCCGGCAGTCGGCAACAGCACTTGACCAAACAAAAGAAACCGCCTGTCTTTCGTCCGTCAGCGATGTTTGGTAGACGAGGAACCACTTGCTCGTCACGGCTCTCTTCGTATGGACAATACTGGAGCTCGGTCAGGTTTTCTTCCTCGCCGGCTGCCGAATTATCTGGGCCACGCAGAGCGCGAGGCGCTCTTGTTGTCAACTAGCGCTGTCTCAATTGTTCTTTCTCGAGATCCGCAGTTGAAGACATCGCGAGAGTCGCCACATCGACCCACCCCGAGGTCCAATGCTTCCTTTTGCTGGTCCGTTAATTCACTCTATCTGAAAATCTCGGGAGCAGCCGCGGTTTTGGCAACTCTGCAACTTTCGATTCGGGGGAGGATAAAGCAAGTGTCTTGAATGTCTCGGGGCTATGGAAAGAAAGGGTTGTAGACAGTAGGCTGTGTCTCGTCTAACATCGAGTACCATACGGCCCGCCTGTCTCCGTCGCGCAGGTGTCTGATAGCCCAAGTATGCTTAGCCTGGAACAAGCCACTGGGCGTCATCGGCCAAAAAGCATCTGTGGCTCCGTAGGGCTGGTTTGTGGACCATAAATCAACCGAGCTCTGCAACCAGCCGAACCCAACTCCCTCGAGCCGTTGTCGGGGCAAGAACCGCCGAGACATGACGAAGCCGCCGTTGTTTGAAGGATTCGGTCAACGTCGAGAGATTACCTATAAGTAGCCCCGAGGCTCAAGTTACACCGCAGACGGGGAGCAGCGTCGTGTAACCCAGAATACATGTCCAACCACACAACGACCCAAGGTTGGCAACAGTTTCAGAGCCCGCAATCTTATATTCGGGCATTTGCAGACGGAGATGGGAAGGAGACGAAATGTTGGGGACTTGCCGAGCCAGGCGTTTGACTCGCCGAGTCAAGAGTCCTTTCCTGGTTCACCGAACCCAAAGACGACATGGCGTCTTCTATCCGTCTGTGCTATATCTCCCTCAGCGTTACCTACTCGACGCAGCGTTGCCTGATTTATATCACGGATAATATGCCGGCAACAGCAGGTCTCTTCTTACCATGAGCCTTGGCTTGCAATTGCAATGTGGCTAAGCTTGAACAGTTACCATGTTCCCGGACTCAAGGAAAACCAAAATTATATCTTCCGACGGCACACCGCCGACCTAGCCTTCCCTGAATACCAACATATCTATATTACACATCTCGTATGTCAAAGCCCCATCCAAACCCCTGTAGGCCAACGATTAGAGTACGACGTTGTCATGCCCTCTCAGCCGGTTCCGGTAAGATGGAAGCTCGATTCCTCTTACTGACCACAACCCTCTCGGAGAAGCGAAACGTTGTCGAAGACTCCCTGCCGTGGTCGGAGTCTTCGCCACGTTAATCGCCTGCGCAAGATAGGGTTCAAAGGCCGATGTGCGATTGTGCGATTGTGCCGTGGCCAATCACATTACGTGATACGGTCGGCTCGATGGGGGCTCAAAACTTGCGGTTTTTCGGCACCGAGTCTTCGGCATTTCCTCCCGAGTCGAGGTCAAGCGCTCCACTATATAAGGTCCCCTTCTTCGCTCATCTGCGAGAAGACGCAACAGGCATGGAAAGGATCGTCAATTTTCGCTCCCCCCTCCCCTAAGAGACCATGCAGAGAAAGCGACACTGATACTCGTCATTGCCCGCGTTGTCCCCGAGGAATACATGGAAAAGGTGTGGAATTGGCCGATCTCTTCGGGGACTGACGAGGCGCGGTACGTTGACGTCGCCGAAGCGAGACGTGCCAAGAATGCAGGTTCAGGAGTTCCTCCGGGCCTCGGCCGAGGACCCGAAGCGGCTCACGTGATGCTGTCTTGGCCACCTGGCAAAGCCCGTTGGGCTATCCGTACCTAGGCAGGTATGTCAGCATGCCCAAGCACGGTACTTTTGGACACCCAACCCTCTTTGTGTCGCCCGGCACCTGCAACTGCATATGCGCCTTATGAACATAAGGGCCAGTAATGATAGTAGTTGGGGCGCCAGCAGCCAGCTTTAGAGCAGCCCAGAGGCGCGCTATCAGCCCTCTGGACGGCGCAAGTAGGCACGTTAGTGGGGCGCGGTTCCTTTCGCCCTGGCCCCCTCCCCCTCCCTCTTACCTTACCACCCACCTTACACGTTACCTCGCGCGCGCCGAGCTCAGGGTACCCCGACCTTCCTTACCTTACCTACCTACCTAGTTGACCAGCCCAGCGATGTCCATTCCTTCATCGAGGAAGACAGGAACTCAATTAGGCAGCAGAATATTCAAAAGGCCAGCAGCTTCGGCTCACACAAAAGGTCCTTGAAGTCATCAGACGTCGCTCAAGCGCACGCCGTGTCTGTTTGAATCCAACATTCTGTCGCTACCTACCTTACTTTGTCGTCATTGCTAGGGGTCTTCTCTGCTCCCCGGAGCTAGTTACCATACGCTGTACTGTCCGGACTCGTCCAGTCACTTTTCCCTCCTTTCCGCCCCCAATCGCGTCCGCCCACCTCAGGACTGAACCCCTCCTCCGCCATTTCAATCCCCCCCCACGATCATGGTCCCATAGCCTTGCTGTCCCGAAGAGAAGACCAACAACCCGACTCTTCTTTTTGGCGCACAACTCCCGACGACGCCTGTCCGCTTCTCCTTGAACCACATCTCCTCAGTCGGTCCCTCCGTTGCGCCGCCAGCGAGGGCTCGTCCCGCTCGCTTTGTTCCCTGCCGTCGGATTGCTTCCGCAGGTTATGGGTTTGAGTGCGTATACCGGATATTGCCACCATGAGCTTCAACCTCCCTCTTCGGCCGAGCTCCAGCAGTACTAGGAACCAGGCCAGCCGGAGCAGCTACTTCACCAACTACACGCCGAATTCCTCCACTGAAGCCATCAGCGGGCCCCCACGGGATCCTGCCCGTGAACTATTCGGCACCACCGATCGACTGATTGTCGGCGTTGATTTTGGAACCACGTTTTCAGGGTGAGTCGCACCCTTTCTTTCACCTCACTTCAATCTGGAGCACATTGTGGCGAGTCACTGCCCGAGCATGTGCCCGCTTTGCATTCAACGATGCGCCTTGTATCTTTGATGCTCTTTGCGCTCCTGTCAAAAGCACAGACAGCATCGACATGACAGTGGTCACTTGGGATGGCATGCTGACTGTCGCATCAGTGTCGCTGCCGTATACACCTCAACGCCAGACGATGTCGAGATTATCAAGACATGGCCCGGTGGCAACGGCATCACATCCGACAAGGTGCCCACCGAGATCAGCTATGACTTCCCCGCAAACGCCGCCGCCGGCACTGAGCCCACGGTGAAATGGGGATTCCAGTTCAAGCCCGAGGAGTCACGCCTTCGCTGCATCAAACTGTTTTTAGATCGCTCACAGAAGCTACCTTTCTACGTTAGCCCGCTGGACACGGCGGCTCAACTGAAACGTTACAACAAGAACGTCCTGGACGCCGTGAGCGACTATCTCACCCAGGTCTACAAGCACACCATGGACACCCTGACTCGAAGATACGGCGAGTCTTTCATGCAGTCCACCAAGGTTGATTTCGTCTTGACCTGCCCGGCCGTGTGGTCCGACGCAGCAAAGAACACAACGCTCCAAGCAGCCGAACGGGCGGGCATGGGGTCCAAGTCGGAGATTCAAATGATCAGCGAGCCTGAAGCTGCAGCCGTGTATACGCTAAAGGCAATCCAGCCGAACCACCTCAACGCCGGCGATAACTTCATTGTGTGTGATGCCGGTGGTGGAACCGTCGAGTAAGTTCGCGACGGCCAGCTGTTGGCTCCGAGAAGATCGCTAACTGTGGTTGCAGTCTGATCGCGTACAAGATCATATCGCTAAAGCCGCTAAAGGTAGAAGAATCCGCCGTTGGAACTGGCGGTCTCTGCGGCAGCGCATTTCTCAACTACAGATTTGAAGAGCATGTCAGGAACAAACTGGGCCATAGTCGGTTCGACGAGATGAAGGTTAAGAAGAACAAGACGTGGCAGATGGGTCTGAGATACTTTGAGGAGTTTGTAAA